>JABUQX010033483.1:0-33237 GCA_015478945.1 Trachelipus rathkii
GAATAAAATTAAAAAGATGAATCATTATTAACCATTATACAAAATTAATTTAATAGAAGTACTTATCTCAAATATATAATATAATTAAATAAAAATAATAAATATAGAATAATAAATAATATATAAATTAATATTTAATAATAATTATTATATAATTAAATATAATTAAATAATTAAATATTAATAATTTAAAATAAATAATATAATTAATTAATAATAGATACATCTATTAATAATTTATATTAAAATTCATAATAAGTAGATAGTTTAATGAAATAATCAATATATATAAAAATATTTTCATACGTTACTTTATTGTTAAAATGTATTTAGAAATAGCTACTCACTCGCCTTTACGACGCAGCTACCGATATCATATCACGCCTCATAAGAATATTGAAATCTGATCGTATCCCTATTTCTTTATTGGGACAACGATCAGAAGTTTTTTTCTCGAATTACAATATTTGATTAGGGAAGTAAAATCGCATTGCGGTGACCCAAAATACCCAATCGCACCGTTAGGGCAACATTCCCAAGTGTCTATGGTGGGCCATATATTTGACATTCTATTCCGTGATCCCGCACAAGACCGGGGAGGGTGGCCACCGGCAGGATTACACGTTACATATATTACTTCAGCATCGTTTTTCTCCTATCCGCTATTAACTTCCATCTGGGAAGTGCTCTAATAAAACACTTTTCCCGCTTTCGCCTTACTCAGGGCTGATGTGATTCCTTTGATACGAATCATACAACGTATTTCTCGGCAAAACAAAACAATAGTAATATCATTCCCTGTTTAAAATCGTGTACTATATGATAACCAAAATCTAAGTACTTCGTTCTTAGTCTTATATATATCTAATATAGGTTGCTGAAATTGAAAGATTACTGTTAGTCTTTCATTTCAGTTATTTATTAACTGGACTAGCACGGTCGAAGAAATGTACTGGACTTACTTCTTTCCTCCATTGTTAGATAACTGTGGTGGAGATTTATGTATAATATAATCATTCATAATCACATTCAAAGCTAGCTTTTGTATAATAACACACAAAGTTTATATATTCTACAAAAATTATATATCTACTAAATTACTTCATGCGAATATTAATCTAAATGTAAGACCCTCTCACTTTGTTTATTGGAGGTAAAATTACTGAAATTAAATTCATACATTACTTAGTGATGGTTCCACTGCTCAGTACAAAAGGTCTAAAATTCACTTATTGTACTCACATTCTAGTCCAAAATTAAAAATAAAGTCAATTAATAGACAAAAAAAATTATAAACCGATGTATTCATTTTTCCGTGAAGTTTAAAAGTATAAAATATGTACAACTAGTACTAAAAACTATATAACTTGATAAATAATTACTTATTTTATTTATTATATATAAGTTAAAGAGTTATAATATTATTCATATTACCATATTAACACAATTTAATATACATATTAAATTAAAATTCCCATTTAATAATTAATTATTAATTTCACTAAATTTTCAGATTTAGTGGTGAGTATAATTTCAGTCTAATCATAAGCTAGTAAATACGCGAGTTATTTTTTATGTTATATATAATATTTATATTTATATATATTATTTACATATTTAAATAATAGTTATATTATAAAACTAACTCTTTCTTAAACAGATGAAAAACGGATTATATGGTGTTTTAAATGAGGTGATTATGAATTGGCCAATTGGAGAATCGGCCCACCTATTCCTACATCTGGGTAAGGCCCGCTGATGTCTGAGATGTGGTTTTTACCAGTCTAACAAATTTGTAGTTCTTCTTTGGAACACATTGGAAATTGATTATTTTTCCTTTTCTTTCTGAAAATTGCACAAATTTCGAACTCACAAAGAACTGCACTTCTACATATGAACTTCGATTTTCTAGGCCTATATCATTTAATTTTCCGAAAATTACTGTTCAATTTCTTTGCTTGCGAAAAAGGAGATTACATTATTATTCCCACACTTATAAGATCCATCAAGAAAAACTATCTCTATATATGGGCCGGATGACAAAAAGATATAATTCTATAAGAGAAAGATATAATTCTATAAGAGAAAGATATAATTCTATAAGAGAAAGATTTCATTCAAAAATTTTAAAAACAAAGGAGGCACTTTTAAATACTTTATCTTAATAAGCGTTATGATTCAAGTTTTGTTGTGTAACCGGTTTCGCCAGTATCTTATTGGAATCTTGAAATTTTATTTTAAGTATACAACCATAATAATAATTTGTTAAAATAAACTCTCGGGTGAAAATATTATAGAAATTATGTGGGCGTAATTACTTGAACGATAATTGTATTAATAGGTGTTGTTCAAATTATGTTAATCCAGGGATATACTTAAGAAAATGAGGGGTCCACGAAACGGATTAGCCAACCAAATCGGTATACGATTAAATCCAATCAAATCTCCTGGTTTGATACATCATCTGAACTCACAACGCCGCAGATCATAGATAATTTTCACAAACCGGGGTCCATTAAAAAATTTACTTGATTACAGTAATAACTCAACATTTCCAGTCTGTTTGTTAAATTATGGTCTCCCAAAATTCATATTGACTGCGATGCCGGAAATACATTCTATGAAAACATAGCCATATGAACATGAATCGGGCGACGGATCTACCTGCAGTCTTATTTTCAGTTTTTCATTATCCCCCAAAGATATTGAACATAATCAATCATCACTTTATTGTGTCTCACGATAGATTTCATTAATTCTTATGAAAAGTAATGGTAAAAATTTCTTTTAATTTCTGTGTCACAAAAAATTTTTTTGTATACGTGGATCAGTTTGTCTTAGATGATCTAGCTGTGGAGTTCTATGTAGAGATAATTAAGGTTGACTTTAAAAATTTATGTAGATGACAAGAAAGTTGCAAAAACTTTGTCGCATCTTATGTATCAGATATTTAACAAAATGGTACAGTTTTCAAGTGTAAACGCAACAAACTTGCTACGGCAACGACAACAAGAGCTCAAAAACTTTTCTAAGTTTTTTCAAATGTAACACAAACACCATTATGAGATTATTTCTTTTTATGGAGTAGATTCGTGGTTTTGTATATCATAGTTAACCGAATAGCCAGCCAGTTGAATTTGTATGTTTTTATGATCTTAAGTCAAATTCATTAAGGACTAAATAACGCGTGGCCTTCAGCTAGGCTCATTCCAAAAACAGAATTATAGGTTTGGGGACCAGGTCGTACAATTGCCTCAAATCAAAATAATAGCCAGTTGGTATAGATACTTTTCTTTGGGAATCTTCTTACGTGAACGCAGTAACAATTTGAGTCCCATTGGACTCACTAGACCCTCTTTGGGTATACAACCTGTGGAAGTCTTGTATCAAGTTCTCTTTGATGTTGCTTGTTCTTTCCTTGGTCTGTTCTGGAATTATTTAATCAAAGAAACCGTATGCTTAATACTTATGTGTGGGGACATAAAGATTGTCAAGTAACCGCCGATCCATCTTAAAATAAATGGATATTAGAAACACCGGGCAGGTTTACGCTTAAGACTCGGGGACTGACGCAGGGACACGTTTTTGAATAAAATTTTTTACCCTGTCCTTTCACCGGATTCTCGTATCAGATGTTAACAGGTGATGCAAACAGAACTGGCAGTGTTGGTTGTTTTTTAACAGAAACAAAAATGCTGGTCTAAGTTTAAAATTTTTTGGAGTAAAGTGATAAATAATCTATTAAGCCAAAAAATTGCCTGAAATTAAAACGAACAAAAAAATGGTTTAATTTTTGCTCCGGGCTGAGAAAGTAATAGTAAGTACATATAATTTATTTTTTAAATTTTTAGTCGATTAACACCAATGTTTTGTCTTTAATTTTTCAATTTGTTTTGTTTTATTCTACGACTGTAGAGCATTGATTGTATTGATGGTTCCTAAAATTTTGGTTTGCCAATAAAATTTTGTATTTACATTTAAATTACTCTAAGATTTTATTAATAGCGAAGAGTATAGAGAGAAAACGATTCAGTCGATAAGTAAAAGCGTGGATAGTATGAAAAATAAAAGGAGAAATAAAGAGAAAAACGAAACATAGAGAAAAATTGAAGTGGAAAAGCTTAGCTTAAAGCTTGAGTATCTCAGATAGAAAATTGAGAAGTTGAAAGTGTCGATTTATATGAAACAAAAATTAACAAAATTAATAAATTAATAAATATTATTATATTAGATATAAAAACATTTTAAAAATGTGATAAATTTGTTGTGGACGCAAAATTTCAACTCGGTTATTTTGAATATTTAATTGTTCGAAAAATAATGTTAAATAAAATTCATCACAGATTAATTTGGCAGTGAGAGGTAGGGTTGGTTTAAAAATATATGAGAATGGATATATGTGCTTTCGGCTCGAATATAACAAAATTTTATTACATCCTAACCACCATAATGATAACGAGAAGGATATCATAATAACACATTTTAATATATACATTTGAAATTGCTCATGAGCAAGAAGGCATCGCCAATAACGAGAGAACCCAAGCGTGCTGGTCGTTGTTGAGTGTAGCATGTTTTTCTTGAATCGATTTTGCTAATAAAAAATTGGAAGCACAAGCACACTTCTAGATTGCTCCGGTGATGGTGGTGTATGTAACATAAAAAAAAAAAAAAAAATAAATAAAAAAAAGTTACATATTATTGAAAATTATAATATTCTTGGTAAAATACTTTAAACAAAAAAAATGGTCAAAGAATGTTAAAAATTATCAATAACAATTTAAAAAATGTATTTTAATTCTAAGATATTTTTTATATTATAATAGACGATAGTTTATTTAGTTTGACTCATCATCTGATAAAGAGACAGAAGGGATGCAGCGTTCTGTCAAGCGGTGCAAATTTTCTACCAGCCATCACACCAAGCAAGTCTGTCCGAAAGTCAGCAATTACTTTGCACTTTATGTATATATATATTAAAAGTTTCAGGTTTTTCTTTTTATATTGACTGATATTTACCAAGCGCTTTTTTTTAGCCTAGAAAGAAATCCAGCAGCCCAGTTGTTTCATACAAATTATCACTCCATCTTGTCAATTTCATATCACACAACCTCCATATGTTAAAAAACAATATGCATATATCATGACAATGCACTACAATAAGGGATAAGACACCTTCAGAAAGATCCGCCAAAATGCAATACAAAAGTAACGTAATTTTTTTAATAATGTAATATGGATATATATATTATTTTATTAGAGTAGATAAAAACACAGTAAATCTACTGCATTCTATTCATACAAAAGGTTATTTAGCAAAATTTCTCATTTCAAGAAAAATAAGCAGCAACGCAGATGTGGGCCACAACACTCTTTTTGGAGCAAATAGCATGAGCACAATGTTAAGGATAGATTTATAAGCAAAACTTCGGAGGAAGGTATGATGATATAGGGAACTAGACGCCTTTCCACTAATGATGAAATTGATAGTTTCAAAAGTTAATATAATGACTGCAAAGGGCTATATACAAAAACTGCTAGAGAAAAAGGAAAAGAGGAAGAGAACCGTATGATAGAAAACGTTAAGGTGCGTATAATGAATATAAGATAAATTTTGATTAAAGGGATGTAGAAATATCAATGGATGTCTAGTCTAGAATTACCAACGGCAAAGGTCCAGAAATATTGGCAGGGACAGAAAGGAAGTTAATGATAAAGCGCAGAATGCTACGACACTCTGTAGAATGCATTAACGCTTTACATCATACAAAAACAAATCAAGATCAAATATGTATGAAAAAATAAAAATTTTCACTACGAAATTCATTAAGAACATCAATGTCAAAGAGACACAAAAAAGTTGTTCGGCGTAAAAACGATATCATGTGTATTATTATGCTTCATATATTTCTTGAGATTAAATCTGTTAGATGGGTGCTTACAGTGACACCAAACAAGATTTGGAATGACTTTGGACTGCGAAATCAGGAAAGAATATTATAAAGAGCTGAAATGTCTTCGAGGTGGATTCAGGCAAATCTGCGACATCTATCTTTCAGTGATAAATAAGGGAAAAAGATGAGGAAACGAACAGGTGAGAAAAGAGACGCAAAGATGACCGGTATTATCTGTGATACAGAGACATTTTCTGACTATACTAAGAATGAGCGATATAAGGTTTCAATATAGATGATGGTTGCTTTCGTGACTAATGTTCGATAGGTTCTATTACAAGGGAGAGAGCTGGTCCGTTTATTAATCCGTCGATACAAACTTTGGGAACGATAATATGGAACCCGAGAGAATTGCGAACGTTGGTTGTTCGATTCATGGGCGAGCACAATGTGCCCTCCTTTTTGAGGTGTGTGGTGTATGATCGCACATTAAACAACCTCAGGTTTTAATATGGGTTGCTCCTATGAATGTTGTCTGACTGTGACACGAACATATATCGTACTCTAACTATTGGAGTTCGCGATTAGTAATAAATAAAGTTAAGAAGTGAGCGAAACGCAATAAGTTCATGAGAGAACATTCCAATGTGAAAGATAGTGGCGAGTTTAAACTATTGGTTTAACTTGCTCACTTGGGTCGCAAGAGTACTAAATCCAAAGCGATGAGAAGAGACAGCAAATCATACTACGGACTATCGCAATAGGACTATGGAGTCGGTTGTTCAGCCGTAAAACCGCCGGGCACTAATTAGACTAACCAGGACGCATCGGTGCGTCATATGGGGCGACGAAACTTCGAACCCACAATCTGAACAGATCAGGCATTCTCCCCCAAAAACTCTTCGTAGAGTGAATCCGTAGAGGGCCGTAAAGTTTTTTATTAACCTTCCAAGACTATGATGATAATTTAGATAAAGATATATTCAGTGGGAATTTTGACACAAGATCTATAATGAAAGGTCATCAACATTCCAAGAGAAAGCAAATTGGTGTTCAATTTCCTCTTGACATCACCCTGGGCTTTGCGAAATGGAGATTAACAGTTACTTCCTACCCCTACATATTACAAAGCAAACACCATTCACATCTCTCCTCACTCTTTTCCAAGTGCACACTTAACGGAATTGTAGAAGATAATTCGTTACACAAGGATACGAATTAGTGATCAGAACACGAAAATGCATATATCTATATTGTCACACACACTATGAGAGTGAGAGTTTTTAATCTAAATGAAGTTACCGGTTGATTGAATACACATAAAATGATCCACATCACTTTTGGGGTAAGACGAACTATACTTCACAACATCAACATGATAGACAGTCATCTCGCTGAGAGCTGAGTTCTATTGGATTTATTTCCTACACCATTTATCGTCGACTATATTGAATGCGTTAAGTAGATAGAGACTTGTCAGCTTATTATCGCCATTTGAAGAGGCACCAAGAGCATTTGACAGAGAACGCTATTATAAATGAAGAAATTTGAGAGATCATGAGAGAGAGACGGCGCTAAAATGTATAGACATTTTATAGGGTCAACCTGGAAAGAGTAATGAATAGAAATTTGACTGAAGATTAAAATTTTCACCTTTCATTGCTGAAATTATACTCGGCGGGTCCCAGATCCCTACCTTGTGAATTTTCTGTTAAAATTACTGTACTTCAGACCAAAGAAAATTACAAAACTCATTTTATACATTCACGAAGGAAATTCAATATAAACTGCAGTTTTCCGGGACTTGGAGAGCATCACTCAAACTACCCGATTCTTCCAGACAGATTCTCTCACTAGATAGGAGGTCTTCTCGGCCGGGTGTATTCAAACGGAGAAGAGTATGCTAAAGTAACGTCAAATCATATTCAATCTCATGTAAAAAGAATGAAACGATATAGGCGGTCGAGGGGCGTGAAGAGGTATATTCATGGACACTTTCTGCTCTCGCGACAAAATGTGCACGTTTTAAATCGAGATGGAATATATGGTCTTGCGTGTGGATATAACGGCGGATGATTAGGCGGAGTTAAGAAAAAAGGGCGAATATGGTGATTCACGTAACAAAAATTATTATTTTACCATTCACTTGTCTTTTGCCTTATTCGCCCAGAAGGAGTTTGGCATTTTGTATTATAAAAGAACAGCATTAGATCTTCGATTTGCTTAAATCTCAATTTTTTGTGTATGGGAATCGTTGAATTTAATTTATTTTTCTTTACACCAAAGCGTTTTAATTGTTCTATTTTCATGATTTAAGGAAGCTTCAATCCTGCACTCAAAGAAAGTTTTAAATATTACTTGTAGATTTTTTTATTTTTTGAGTTAGTGTTTTATTTATTTACATGAATTATTTATTCTCTTATTCACGAATGATAAGATTATTTCCAATAATTGAATATTTCAGTATTAATTTATTAAGAATATTAAATATATTTACAAACAATTTATTTAGTGGTATATTATCTCGGATGAAATTTTTATTTTTTATTAAAATTCCTGTCACATGAAAAATGTGTTTGTATTTAATCTGAAAAAGGTCAAACCTTATTCACGTTAAATTTTGTCATAGTATTCAATATGTATTTTTATTATTGAAAACGCCTCAACTTTATTAATGTTCGATTTTTATAAGTATATATATATATAATATATATATATAATTATATTAATTTATATATTATATTTAAATTTTCTATTATTTATTTATTTATTTATTTAATTTACTATATATTTATTATTATATAAATTAATTTTAATTAAATTATTATTTATTATTATTATTTAATTATATTAATATGATTATTATTATTATATTATATTATTTATATATATATATATAATATAGGGATATTATATTAATTTTATATTTATAAATATATCATAGTATTTTTTTGGATTAATATACACCTAATATTCTTATCCAATCAGTTTGTTTTTTCATATACTATAAATTCCTGAATTACTAATATTGAAGGGGCAGTTATCTGGGTAAAAAAAAATTATCAATATCTATTAAAAAAAAAAGGGGTTAAATAAAAAATACTACATTTTATCTCACCTGGACTTTATAAGTAATTCACACAACAGTTATCTATATTATGGTATTATTTACTAATATAATCATTAATTATACGAAAATGGTGGATAATCTTATAAAACAAACTGCTAAATATATATAGAAACATATAAAATGATACTGATTTTATAGCTTAATATAAGAGATTAAAAAATTATGCATTTCATATTTTTTGTTATAATCATAACAGGAATTTTAAAGAATAAGCCATTTATTGATAAAATTTTAAATGATATAATATGTTATATATATTATATATATATATATATAAGTATTATATATAATATTAATATATATTAAATTATATAAATACTCATATATATATATAGATATATATTTAATATATATAATATACTAATATATTATATTAATATTATTATATATATATATTATATAATAGATTATTATATTATATATATATAGATTAATTATTTTACATATATAATATATATATTTATATATAATTAATTAATATATTAATATAATTATATATATATTATTTATATAATATATATTATATAATAATTATAATCTATATTATATATATATATAATAATATATGTATAATATTATATTATATATAATTAATATTAGTATATAATATATATATTATAATAATATATATATATTATCATACAAATTCAAAGATTACACACATTTGGATGTTAACTATTACAAGTATTATTTTGAAACATTATTACATATTAATAAATTCTATATATTTTCCACTAATATATGATATATTATATTACTATATTATATAATATATATAATTAATAAATATATTATATATATATATATATATTAAGATTAATAAATAAATATATTATATAAATTAATTAAAATTATAGTATATATTCATTACTATATTATGAGATATATATTTATATATATTAGTTATATATATATATTAATTAATATATATATATTATATATTATAATATATTATATTAAATATATATTATTAACCTCTACTTTATTTTAGTGCAATATTAAATCAAAATATTATTTCCCAAATTCATTAAAATTTTAAAATTATAAGTAGTATATATTATATGCAATATATAAATGATATATATGATCTATATTTTATCATCATACTATAATAATTAATAATTATGTTAGGATGTGTATTGATCGTAGCTTTGTACACTAATGTATTGGGAAAAGGATAATAAAGACTATATAATTTGAATTAGTTTTCTTTTTCACTTCTTAATTCAATTATTATAATATAACCCAAATTGCTTAAAAGTACTTAAATTTAAAAGTCGGAATTAAAAACGAAAATATTGAATAGAATAAAAAACTTAAGAAAAACATTTTATCTAAGATATAAAATAAAAGAATAAATATATTTTCATGCAAAAAAACTCTTTTATTACATATTGCTAGATTTAACCTTAGCATCGAGGATTAGAAAAGAGATCAAAGAAGGTTAACAAACTATTCGGAAATATAGAAAAATTGATGATCTTTAGAATCGAAATTTAGAGTAGGATTTGTTGAATTCGCGCGTATTTAGAAACGCTTCGCGCGATGAAACGCTAGGACTTCTTTTCAAAGATCAGTCCCTTTTACACCAGAGAGAATCAATGTTGCACTTTAATTTTTATTTTCTATATTTTAAATCCGCAATCGGTGTGATGGCCAGCAAAGTCATAAAACACGCTTCAGAGAGGAACCTTCCAGAGCTTCGACGGGATCTGGATACCATTTACTTACAGAGTCACTTTGTTGTTTGCCTTACTAAGTGGCTTTTAAACGAATATTACGTAAGGTTTCCCGATAACGATATCGAGATCTTGGAAAATAAGTGCATTGTGGCGGAGCACTATATGATCTTCGCGCGAGTCGCATTCACAAAAATAAGGCCACTCCTGTTAGACGCGACAGCCACTGAGGATGGTTCCTTTTTCGAAAATGTAAATAGAGAAATCCTATCTTTATTAGCCAAGCGAGGCATCTTCAATCGCGAGGAATACGGCGATGGGAACGAATCCGCAGAAGTTTAGCTTGCCAAAACCTACTTGAGGAGCATATTGTAAGCAAAGCACGATCTCTCATTATAAAATATGATCCTTGGCCTCCCTTCCGTCGCAGGCGAAGGTAAATCTTCAAACGCGTGAAAAGACAACATTCGTTTCTCAACCCGGCGTGTTTTAACGACATGCGGTAACAGCCCGACGGCGGTAAGCGGAAGAAAAGAAGAGCAAGGCCAAAGGCCACCCATGAGAACAACTCTCTGGTGCAGAACGAAAAATCCGCTATTTCGAATAACGAGACTCGCCGAGATTCATTCGTCCCTCTTATTCAACCAATTTTCATCGGAATAGCAGCTTAGACGGAACGAGCAAAACTGCTAGTGCCATTGGAAGAGCAGGCTTACAGCGAACGAACTCTCTGCCCGATGATAACGATTAATTATAACGATCTCGCATTTGACGTCTCACTATTTCGTGGCGCGATGACGTAGTCCGATTCCGCAGCGTAAAAATAACAACATAGCCACAGACGCTAAAGAAGGGCCGGCGGCAGGTTGCAAATAAGCGTCGTTGAGAGAATTAGAGAAATTTTTTAAAATTATTCTGCTACGTAAAAAAATTAAACATCTTTACTTCGGTCTTAAGAATTTTCTCCAAGGCAGAGGAAGAAATACGAAACGTTGTTGAATAGGAAATGAAGGCGCACAGAAAATTTCTATTACGAAGAGGATATTCGTAATATCGGGTGTGGTTAATCCCCTCCTATAGATTATTTTCGGATACATAATCATTTCTTCATTTAACGAACCTGCCCGTTTTCCATCCGTGGATTTAGAAAATAACAAACATTGAACGCAAATATTTTTTGTGTCTCGCTTTACTCGTATACTATATCTTGATTGAAAACAACCTAGACCTATGATTTCGTAAGGTTTATTAATATTTGACCTCAGTACTACATATAAATAGAACAATCAGACTAAGAAAAAAAATAAAAAAGTTATGCTACGTTTTTTCTGTAGGAAGCGGACACACTAATGAGGAGTACCTGAGGACCCTAAACTGATTTTAGTTTTACGATATCGTCAAATTATTCCTGCACTTATGAAGGTATCCGGTTTCTTCTCGACACAAAACAAATTCTCTTCTGCGTGGTGCGCACACTCGCTCACTGAGTACTCTGGGCCCACCCAACTCTAAATACTACAGGTTGAAAATATATTAAGCTTGGACCTCAACATTTTTTGTTTAAAAGGAAAAAGAAGATCAATATTTGTGCCAAAACGCAAATAATAAAATCCCCAAGCTACAGGGAGTATCCGCATGGACAATTTTAAAATCCTAGAAAAAAATTAACCTCATACGTAAATGCCATATTTCTCAATCTACTCAATCAGTTAGATCTACTGTAAGGACGCCATAGCTAGTTTACCGGCCTAAATTCCTTGTTTCTTTTATCTCTGGTAAAAAAATTCTAACGGGAACAATATCTTTAAACATTTTTGCACAAACCCATACTAAAGATTTCGTTTTTCTTGTTCCACCACCTTACAACACTTTGGGGTTTTTTGTCTGCTGGAACTTCTGAAACTGTCCCAGGAACACTGTACCCCGCAAACTATCAGTGGAGTACCTTGACGGACCTACAACTGATCTATGTTTACATATCTCAATTATCCAGAGTATATTGAAGTTTTCAGGTTTCTACCCGTCCGAATAAATCACTACAGAATTTCTGCTTCTACTGGAATGCGCACATCCGTCAGCAAGAGTAGTGCTCGCCTCCCAAACATCTATATATACAGTTTTTGAAATAAAAAGCCTGCTCGACTAATTTCCGCACTTCTTCTCACTGGACAATTCTCCGCCTTAAATTCTTTGTTTATAAGAAGTGAAACTAGAAGATCGAATTTTGGTCAAAACGCATAATAAACCATTCGCAGCTAAATAGACAAACGATGCCTTGTGAATTTTGGAAAATTCGTAGAAAAAAAATAATGGTCATTAATATTTTAGTGTAATGTTGATAGTTCTTATTTTTATTTAAGTTAAATCATGCAGTTTACGACCCGTAAGATTTCCGTGTTTTATTTTTTTAACCGTGGTTATAAATTTCTAAAGGGAACAATCATTTCTAAATTGTTTTGGACATAACCCATAATCTATAGGGAACAGTTTTTGAGTTCGCACACCGTGACTGCAAGAGTCCCGGAAGTATCTAGGTTTTTGTTACGGAAATTTTAAAACTTCGTCCCAGGATCCCCTTACCCACAAACTAATGGGAGAGTCCCTTAGACTCTGCTACAACTTCGGATTTTGTTTTACCCGATATCTCAAAATTATTCAAGTATATGAATATTTCGGTTTTCCCCCCGAAGAAAACCAAAATTTCTGCGCTTTGCGGCAAGCGCACTCTCTCGGCTCCTCTCCAGCTGCGAGTCTCTACAGTCTGGGCCTCCGCCAACTCTAAATCATACAGGTTTGAAAGACATAACTTGTCGTCATTATGGCATCTTTTCACCGAGAATACTCTTCCGTGCCTAATCTTTCTCTTGTCTCTTAATATAGGGAACAAGAAGCGTCTGCGAGATCTGTGTCAACCACGAATAATCGAATCATCATCGCAGTAATCGGCAAACGTCATACCTCTAGTGAATTTTAGAAACCATTCGTAGAAAAACAAAATAATGGTCATCGACCGTAAATTCCAATTTCAAATTTCATCATTATTATGACCTACTGTAAGGAGGCATGCTAGTTATCGACCTAAATTCCGCTTGTTTTCTTTTTATCATCCTGGTGTCGATCAAAAATTTCCTGAAAGGAACAATCAAGCTCTTATACATTTTTGCACATTCAACCTCATATAAATGCGAACAGTTCGTGTTTGTTCCCACCCGCGTAGCGGCAAAGATAGTTCCGGCACATTGAGCGTTTTTCAAGTCGGAACTTTTAAAACGTCTGTCCCCCAGGAACCCCTTAACCAACCCACAAACTAATGAGGAGATAACCTGGTAGACCCCAAACCTGATTTAGTTTTACGATATTCTCAAATACTCAGAGTTATTTGACGTTTCAGGTTTGCCTCTACGAAAAAACAAAATTTCTCTTTTATTCGAGCAGTCACACGCGGTCAGCTAGAGTAGTGCGTGGGCCTCCCAACTACTAAATATACGGTACTTGACAATATCTAAGCGCGATATGGCATCTTTCACCAGGGGAAATTTCCGGCCTAAATCTGTTTCTAATAAAGGGAACAAGAGTCGAATTTGTTGTCAAAACGAATAATAAAATCCAGTCATAAAGGAACACGATAGCCTGTGAATTCTGAAAAATTCGTCGATAACAAAAAAAATAATGGTGCATAACGTAAAATGCAATTCAACCATCTAATTAGCTAGACCGGTTCTGTAAGGACATGCCTAAGTTTACGGATCTAAATATCGTGTTTTTATTTAATCTCCCTTGGTGAAAAAATGTCTCAAAGGGAACAATTCAATTTAAATTTTTTCACTTTGGCCCGCATCAAAAAACCCTACAATTAAACAGAAAGGGCACATTCTTTTGTCCACCCCGTAGCCAAAAGGGGGAACAGTATTGGTTATTGTTACGCAGTCTATGAAATTTTTTAAAACTTGTCTCAGGAACCCCTGTTACCCTCACGAAACTAATAGAGGAGCTACCTGAGAATCTACAACTGATTTAGTTTAAGCATACTCTCACTATTCCAGCTATAATTGAAGTTTCGCTGTTTCCCTACGAATACAAACAGAAGGTATTTCCTCTTCTATGAGCATGCGCACCCCGGGTCAGGACGAGTGGTGCCTGGGCCTCTCCAAACCTAAAATTTTGCCAGTTCTGAAAATCCTAGCCTGTCGATTTGTGCAATCTTTCACCGGCCAATTGACGGCCTCAAAAATCTCTTGTATATAAAGGGATCCGAACAAGAAGATTCGAATTTTGTGTCCCAAAACGCATAATAAAATCGCAGTAAAGGACGCATTGGCCACATACAGGATCCTTTCACGTCGTCATAACCTCAGTTCGTCTTCGAACTCATTGGGGGGAGCTTCATTGATCTCGCTCCGCATGGTCTCTGGTTTCTGTTCCCCTTTGTGGAATTTTTTTGAACAATTCCGCAATGAAAAACATTAATTGGTCAACTTTAAACTGCAATTTCAATCCTTCAATTAGTATCCTAATGTTAAGGAAGCATGCTAGTTTGACCGACCTATATTTCCCGTGTTTGTTGTTAATCTGCTGGGTGGAAAATTCATAAAAAGGGAACTACATCAATTCTATCATCTTTTTGGCACAAACCCATAATAAAAGGAACGGTTTTTTGTTCCATCACCTGGGGTACGCCCACCCACAAGGGGGGGAAAACTACGGTTTTTTTACGGAAATTTTAAACTTGTTCCCAGCGCAACCCCTGTGCATGACCTGCAAACAATGAGGAGCCCTTAGGACGCTACAACTGATTTAGTTTTACGTATCGCTCAACATAATCTCAGATTAATTGAAGTTCCGGTTTCCCTACGAATAAAAAAATTTCTCCTGCTAGGTGACATGCGCAAGTCCGTCACGCGAGTGGTGCTGTCCTTCCCCAACACTTCTAAATATAAGTCTTGAAAATATAAGCGTCGATTTGGACGATCTTTCACCTGAGGAATTTTACAGGCCTATGAACATCTTCTGTTAATAAAGGTAACAAGTAAGTATCGAATCTTTGCTTCAAAACGCATAATCTAATAATCGCAGTAAAGGAACGATACCCTTGTGAATTTTGCAAAATTCGTAGAAGAAAAGAATAATTGCCATCCGTAAATGCAATTTCAAATTCCATCAATATTAGACCACTGTAAGGAGCCGCAATTGCTAGTTACGACTAAATTCCGTCGTTATTTTTTTAATCCTTGGTTGAGAAAAAATTTAGTCTAAGGGAAACAATCAATTTATATTTTCGGCATAAACCCTACAATAAAGTGGAACTTTATTCTGTTCCACCACCGTAACGCAAAGGGAACACTTTTAGTTTTTTTAGCCGGAAAATTAAAACTTGTCCCACGGGAACCCCGATACTCCCCGCAAACTAATGAGGAGTACCACTAGGCCACCGCTACAATGATTTTTCGTTTTTACGAATCTCATTATTCCAGAGTTATGGAAAGTTTCGGTTTCCCCCAATAATATAGCAAACTTTCTCTTTGTAGTGGGTGTGCAACCCGGCCGTCACAGATTAGTAGTTAGGTCCTCCTCAACCTCCCTGATATACATCAGGTTGTGAAAATATAAGCCCTGTCGATATGGCACTTTTACCGGAAATTTTCCGGCCTAATCTTTGTTCAATTCAAAGGAACAAAACGAATCCAATTTATGGCCAAAGCGCATAAAAAACTCGCACTAAACGACTTTGCACCTGGTGATATTAAATTCGTAGAAGAAATAAATGGTATACCGTTAATGCCAAGTTATCTATCAATTAGTTTGACCTATCTCGGAGGAGGCCGAGCTAAATTTACGGCTAAATTCCGTTGTTTTCTTTTTTATTCCTGTTGGATAAAAAATCTAAGGGAACAACCAATTTAGTTTTTAGCACAAAACCCAGTAATAAAAGGACGGTTTTTCATTCTCACATAATGCAAAGGGGAAACAGGATAGAAGATAATACCTGCCCACAATATTATTTTGATCTAATATAACTGTACTATATATAATATAGTATATATATATCTATATATATATATACTATAATATATTATGATACATATATAAAGATAATTCTATATATATATATATATATAATAATCATATATACATAATATGAATATCATAATATACATTTCTCGTTGTCAGATTATACATACTATAGATACACATATCTTTGAACAAAAAAATACATTTAAATAATAACTTTAATCGCCCGAATGTTAATATATCAAATATCTTAAAAAATGTGTTCTGGGGTAACCGTGGGGGGAGCGGCGTGTCGCATAAAAGAACGTCAGTACCCGAGCGGTTCTAAATTTCTCTTCGAATGACAATTCGAATATAAAAACATTTGATAGACTTCCGTAAAAGTCGTCGAAACGTCGATGTTTCATTCGTCGATGCTTTTGAATATGATAGAATCTTGCGAAGCGTTTATGAGTGAAAGCCTCCTCCGAGACGAAGAGATCGAACCGCCGATCCGGGAAGATTTGAAAAAATTTTTATTTTTCCTATCGGGCGAAAAAAAAAGTTTTAAGAATGACTTTGATTTTTATTTCAAAATACGCGAGATACTCGAGTGCGCGACATCGAGGGATAGAGGCGGTGATGATCGTTGCTGCGACAACGACGACGACGACGACGTTAGTAAGAAAAGAGAAATAACGGATGTGGGGGAGGGAGACGCTATTCAGTCGCTTGAAAAGAAATTAAAGACCGCGGCTTCCGATAACGTGAATAAAAAAATCAATTCCACCACTTTTTTTATCACTCCGGACATAACGGTTTTAGTTCCTAATAAATTATGGGTTCTTTTCACGAACGGAATGAAAGATTCTAACTTGTCTAAATTATTTAAAATAAGTTGTATAATTTTTAAAATTTTTAACGCGGAAGAATTATTCATCGAGAGATTCCAATTGTTTCTTTACGAATGTCAGACGGATTTGAAAGGGAATAACGAAGCTGACGGAGGCATTCACGACACGAATCGCGGAAACGATCTTCATTCTCCACCCGTCAACGGATACTCGCAGGTCAAATTGATTCGCCGTTTCGTCGAAAGACTGGGAAACCAATTCAGCGAGACGAGTTTCGATTCCGATGAAAACCTACTGGTTAGGCATTTGGAGAATCTCCTCGGGATTGGCGAAGGGAGCGCGGAATACGTCATCAATTCCTTCCTTTCTTTCAATTTGGATATGAGCATGCCGGCGCTGGGAAACCGAAGGCGGGTCTACATTCCGACGGGGTGCGGTGTCACCAATAAAAAACTCGCCATCTACGTTTATTCTCTGTTGAAATTGAAATTATTACGCTCTCTATTATATTCGAAGGGGATTCATTTTTCGCTAAGCGACGAAAAGTATATCGAACTCTTGAAATTGGTTTTTAAATTATAAGAAAAGAATTAACTACGTGACGCCGACGGCGACGGTCCCTCACCGGCGAGGGCGAGGGCGACGACGAGGTTAACGCCGACGAAGCCGCAGGAAGGCCCTCGCACAGCTCGAAACCCCCATTCACCAGAGAATTGGCAACGAGTGGCGCTTGACTACTTGCACACTTATAACCGCAAACTAAGAGCCGGAATAATTTTCCAAACGAATGACCAGCTCAGAGTCGAGACGCCAAATCTTAAAAATTTACAAAAGTTGCCAAGCGAGTTTACCATCGCGCACCGGGAAGCGAAAAAGAACGGTTGACTTTTTAAACAAGAAGCAGCATGATTCGCTACCGCAGCTGGAGTTATCCGTCGCTCGATAAAACAGGCTCGAGATCTCGTCGAACAATACTTTCTTCAACCAATAAAATGAAAAAATTTTTTAGCGATTTCTCAGAATATTGTAAAACGATATATATCACAAGATTCTTTCGCCTTTCGCGAGAAAAAATCGATCTAAGCGCTAATGCCGGCCAACTACAAATATTTAATCCGGATTAAAATAACAACAACGATAAATACTATACCGCCAATGTAACGCAGGTGAGGCGGGGACAGCCGCTGCGCTTAGAATAGCGAAGAAAAGTTTCAGAATTACGCTGCTCGATGGGCCCCGAAAGTCGGAAACGAAAATTTGTACACTTTACTAAGGAACACTCTGAAGAGAGCAATGGAGCGAAACATCCAATCCTTTTGGAAATAAGGGGACAAACATAGTCGCCAAAACAGTAAGGTGTTTAACATATTCTCGAAAAGGTTTCGAGCCGTGCGCGCATTTCCCATTCTTGCAATTCCGCTTTCGTTTCGACGACTGCTAGCGAGCCCCGATGAAGACGACTGTCTCTTGTCTATTGCGCTAAACTGATCGACAGAATTACGAGACTCACACTATCGCCAGCGATGATACACATCGCACGTTTCAGGATCGGGCCCATTTTACTAGCACAGATGTGAAAAAAAACGCACACGATGTTTTATTCAAGCGGGGATATCGATGTGGTAAAGGGATAAAGGAGTTTGTAAATAATTTTTTTTATTTAAATATCATAAAAACTTAATACGTAAGAGACAATTTATTTATACCTAAAAAAAATATTAAGCTAGTTAAATAATAAAATGTTTTTTTAATCATATTTTTCTTTTAATGAGTGACGTAAAAATTAAATTTTTTAGGTTACATGATTGCTGAAAAATAATAATAAGCGAATTAAATATTGAAAAAAATGTTTTTTAAAATCATATTTCTTTTAATGAGTAACGTATTTATATAAGATTCCGAGCTAATCTGGTCACAGAACATTATAACCGCAGTCGTGGTCTAAGCGTTATAAATTACTAAACGAACCTCATTCTTTATCTAACGATCGCTCACTATGGAAATGGAAGAGTCGTTTCAAATGAGTCTCGTAAGATTGGAAAATATCCGTTTCGAGTTTCACGAAGATTACAATCTCATTTTTGATACCGAAATCTGCGCATTCCGCCTGCAATATTTTGATGATTCTTCCTTTTCCTTTATTTTAAACATAGAAACTCTTAAAAAAGTATTATGCTCGATGTACCTCAATTACGTACAACGAATGTACACCCAAAACAAATCGTACTTCCTTTGCGATCCTCCTAAAGAGGGCAACATGAAGGTTATAAGAGCAGAGTTCGCGACGAGCGACCCCAACGGATTTGGGCTAGATCTGACTACACTCCAGGTCGAATATCTCGACGAAAGAGGAAAATTGATTAGCGAAGGAATCGGCTTTGATATAAAAGGACAAAGGGCGATCAGAAATTTTTTGGATTTGCATCCTCGTTTACATTCCTTTTTTAGAGAATTCGAAATGTTCGAAGAAAGAATTCGATTAACCACGAAAATACTCAAAGAGACCTATATCGAATACAGGGTTCGTCAAGGAGAGAACGATCCGAAGACACAAATTTTAAGAACCGATGAAAATATCGAAAATCAAAAGATCAGCGACTTTATGAATGGAATTTTCAGTTGGCACGTAAGGGGCATTATGAGGGACATCGTCTATCGATTGGGCACCACTCGAGATTATTCGAAATACGAAGACCTTATTTACGCCATCAATCGGAAACGGTCCTACAGAGAACGCCTAGTGGAAGATATCGAGAAGGAGATTAGCCGCATTAAGGAGATTAGAAATCAAAATCTAAGATTCCAAATATCTGTTATTTGTTGATGAAGAATTTAATAAATAGTGTCTTTTTTAATTCACGATCAAAAATACTGTTGATGGATTAAATTTAAACTTTAATAGTTTTATGTACATAGCGTTTTATATCTATACTTTTTTTATATGTGCTAAAATATAAATTTATAGTTTCGGGCGTTCTTTAATAAAGAATATTACAAAATTTGAAACCGCGTTTTTATACAATTCCTGATTAAACAATTTTTTATTGAAAATTATTACCCGCGTCAGTGCAGAGTGTAAAGACAATGCGTCACCATGGATCCGCTCAATGCGGCCATACAGCAAGATTCCCATTGCGGCCCCGCCGCATCGACAAATACACTAACTTTCAAGAATAATTTATTTGGAACGTTATCAAGATATTAATCCAACTAATATATTATCTTATATAATAAGTAATATATATATATATAATATATATAGCTATAATAATATATATAATATCTATAATATTATATAAATATATATATATAAATATAGATATAATAATATTATATAATATATATATATATATGTATATTAAATATATAATATATAATAATGTATATATATATATATACATATATCATAAATAACCCCCCCCAACACCTCTAAAACTACTATAATAAGGTTAGTATTATTTATAGTTAATAATATTAGATAGCTATATACATTAATATATAATATATATATATTATATATATATATAATACTTTACTATATATACATAATATAATATTTATATAATAGTATCTATCATGTTGTGGTGTGTGTGTGTAAAACATTTGCGGCCCACGAGAACTGTTTTGTAGTCAGTGTGGCACTCCACGGTAAATGAGTGACACCTCTGCCTCAGTGGATGGAAAAAAAATTTGAACGACGCTAAGTAATCGATCCGAGTATCACGAGTAAAAGATACCACGATGTAGGACTTCGACCAATATACTGACATACTAATAATGCAGCAAAGTTGAAAATCAACCCTCACGATTAATTACTAAAACAATATTTGGAAATCAGGCGAAGGGTAAGATAACGAAAAAGAAGAACAAGTCCGTAGCCTTCTCGCATAGTCATCACTGCGTCGCGGTCCGAGCTCACTGTCCGCGACCGTCCAGAACCATACGTTTCGGCGGAATCAGCATACCGTATTCACGAAACCTTTTCTTTTTAATATCGCGCCGCCTACAAGGTAAGAGAGGCGGCAGCGGAACGAACGAACGGTCCCTTTTCAGAATTAAAATTCTCGTTCCCGTTATCGCCGTCTATTTAAGATTCCGTCAGAAAAAACAATCTGTTGAACGCAACAAACGTTTTCGAAGAACGAATACATATCTTCTTTTCAGGCACGAATCTCTCGAAATTATCGGACGTAAACGTTATGCGCTCTATCATCGTGACGAATTACGTGATTCGCCACACAACGTCCATCTCCTACGAAGGTTTAGATCAAGTTCGTGAAGCATTTTCATGGCACAGTTAGTTGTAAATTCGTTTGATTTCTCGAAGGCATAAAGGTCGTCATAGGCGGTAGAAATCTCTATATCAGAGTTGCAAGTGATAACGTGATGCCGAAATTAATGGTGTGCGAAGAGTCCCTAAAACACAAAGTAAGTTCGTTGCAACGCACTTTCTTCCATTTTTTCATGTTCGCTATTGCGCTCGGAGTGTATTTTATAAACGTGTAGTCGGAAACTTAAAAGCTCTGCTCCGGTTGACGAACGAAATTTGGCGCGTCATAGAAATAGAGCGCGAAATCAATCAGCAATTATTATACCGTCATATTGAAAAGAACGGACGCTTCATTCGAAAATTGAAACATTCGGCTGGTTTTGGAAAAGGAGCGCGAAAATCGGGTTTTGAAGCAGCTTGTTGGTTTTAATCTTTACGCCGGACCAGCAACTGAACGCCGGCAATTTAGTTAACTTTTCGAATTGTGACGTAATTAAGAAGACGAAATTTTCTACGGGTTTCATTCGGGGCGCCGTCGTCGCCTCCTTATCGCGCCGCAGCCGCCGACGTTGTTGTTTCCTTCCGTCACCCGTATCGTGTTCGACCCCCGCCGCCGCTGTAGTGGCGGCGGTTTGTTCTCTTATCCTAATTAATTGTTTGTACGTCAAATGCTGACACGTTTCGATATCCGGATAAAAACTATCTTCAGATCGCAAAATCTCGTTTAACGGCAAAAACGCGCTGCTCGATGAAGATTTTACCCACCCAGTCGTTTTGGCGGAATAGGTCGTCGCCGCAGCCGTCCCAGCCGGGACTTTAATAAGCCCTCCCTCGATCAAAAAATTGTCTATTAGCAACATGTTGCTCGAGAGTTTTGGCGACATACACACCTGAATAAAGAATACGGGGTTGAAGAAAAAAGCGTTAAGATTTTTTTTTGCCGTGTCGCTGAGGTAGAAAGAGAATTCGTTATTGATGAACCTGTACAGGTTTAAGAGAACGTCTAAGTTATAATTCGCGCTGATTTTCTCTAACGTGATATACTTAAATTTCTTCATGTTCTGACTGTTCAATTGAGAAGTGTAGAAACGAGTTTTAAAAAAATTCCTGAAGAATTCGAGGCTCGTCTTCTCGTTCTCGTTTTCGTCGACGAGATGAGAGAAACAGTCTTTCGTTAAAACGGGGTCGACCACCAACAGTCTCGAGAACAGCACGCTCTCCTCGCTGAGGCCCTGAAACGTCGTGAGGTGAAGGAGAGGGCGAGGCCTCTCGCCGGTGGGGGTCCTCTTTTTTTCTTCCATAGCGAATATTGAAGTGGGACGAATGAGCACGAAACCGGCTCGCAGGGCCCTGTTCAGAAAATCGGTGAACATCCTTTTAAAAAACCTTTTTCTCTGACACGAACTGCCGATGAGATCCGCGCAGTTTTCATTCATCCATTCGTTTTCCTCGAAACTTTTACCAGCAAACATCGTTCGAATTCTCAGACTATCTATTATCGTATCGAACCAGGAAAAATTCGAAGCTTTCAGCATCGGCCACACGTAGGGCGGCGGACGAGAAGAGCCCCTAAACCTAAAACTAACGCAATATCCGAAATCTCCAGCCGGAATTATAAAGAAACGGGGATGAAATACGTTATAATTAGCCCCTTTTAACGTTTCGAACCAATAAGAAAATGCCACCGGATTCGCGTTCAAATTGCCGCTAATTCCAGAACGAATAACTAAATGGTTCGAAAATAAAAAATTTCCCTTTAGCCCGATCCCGTCTTCTTCTTCTTCTTCTTCTTCTTCTTCTTTTTCGTCTTTTCCTTCGTGGTCGTTTCTGCCCTTATTTTTCGTCGAGCGCTTCGTCGTAGTATTATCGAAGAATATCGGCGCTAATAACGTTTCTATTTCCTTCTGGCTGAAAAACACATCTCTCACCGCTATGGGGCCCAAAGACACCTCCTGAGAATAACTATTGGCGGTGAAACGTTGAGGATTACGGGGATTGCGAGTTCGGGCGTATTCTTTAACGTTTTTTCTATAATAGCTATTTTCAAAATTTCCTAGATTAAACAAAGAATCGTTTATTCTATTAGCCGTTTTGATAGAGTTTAAAAATAGTTCCATTCTTCCTCGTATAGAGTAATTATTTTTTTTTAATCGGGCGTGAGAAATTTTTATAGGGGTGAAGAAAAATTATTTATTTCGATCTATTTTCGAGCTTATAATACACTCGATTTCCGCGTCCGTTCTGAACTTTGCCAAGGTCTCGCCGGCGAGTTGGCAAAATATTTTTTTTATTTATAAAGGATTAACTATGGAACTTCGATAAAATACGTACATCCAGTTAAACTCGTTCCTGATACGAAGGTTGAGGGGGGCTAAAGGAATTACGAAATACAATACGAGCAGCATTTTTATTATTTTATTCCTTACAATATAAAAACGATTAAAAATAATTATTCCTCATGTCGTAAGGAAAAATACAAAATTCGCGCCATTTCTCAACAACAAAATTCATCAAGGTTCATCGAGTTTTTCTTCGTATAGTCTTTCCACAATACGGAAAATTCATAACGTATTTGCATTTTGGAGATTCGATCGGCTTTAATTTCCTCGTCTAACCAAATATCGAACCTTTTGGCCAGTTTAATCCACTTATCTAAACAATCGTCGCAAAATTCCAACCATCGCCTTATTTGAAAAAAGAGAGTTCTTATATTCCTCTTCTTATCGGAGGAAACGGTCGACAACCCCTTCCTGTTGTTATGACGGCGGTCAGCCCTCTCTTGAAGAGCTTGCAAAAGGACGTACCAGATAGTTTTTACTTTCGCTATCCCGATGGTACGGTCGTTTACTAAATAATACAGGACGAAACCTTCGGCATCTTTGATCCTCCGAATTTTGGCGATTTCTTCTTTCGCCGCTGCTCGGGCCGGTATCGAATAGTACTCCCGGGTTGAAATTCGAAAATTTTGAAAACTCGAGAGCAGTAGATCGGGGAAAAGGTAGTCACGAAGTCTGTCGTTTTCCGCGACTTCCCGTCTTCTCCGAACAATTGCTTCGGGTAATGAGTCCGCATGTAAACCGTATACTTCTTTCGCTTCTTAGATGCGCGAATAATCGAGCGATGTGTCGACGATCGGGAAGATTAAACTCGCCAAAGTATGGTCGTTTTTGAGTGACGCAAAAAACACGTCTTTAAAATATACAGTTCGAGGATCCATTTCATCGAAGGCATAAATACCGTTAACCCGATCACGTAGCGCTATAATCCAAATCTAGAAGCGGTATAGTTTTGTCGACCGGTCGAATGAGACCTCTAACATATATGTGAAAATTCTAGAACCCGGCGATAAGACAGTACTTCGCCACCGAACTCTATCCTAACCGTCGCAAATGTCCAGACAATCCGATCGAGTTTTCGTCGCGTAAACAGACCATCCGGTTGCTCGCGGGCGAATCGACGCCGAATTTCGTCCACCACGTTTCATCGTTCTCGGGTTGAAAATTATCTTCATCGCCGATTCGCCCCGTAAACTTTTTGTTAGCGTAAATAGCGAAATCGAACCAATTCTCCCTCTTCCCGGATACTTTGATAAAGGTCAGTCCGCGAGGAACGTTTTTCCTAACCCAGTTTTCTCGTAAATAGGTTTCGTCGTCGTTTTTGTACGATGACATTCTAACGTCGTAAAGTTCGCAAGAATAACCGCGGGGAGAAATGCCACTATCGATGACGTTCTTCTTTACTTTCAATGAGAGCCTCTTGTCCACAATTTTTTGAAACGCATCCACGGCTAAATGGGAACTGTGTCTAGCCCTTTCACACTGTATTTCGAATTTTTTCAATAAACTTTCTTTCTCAAATTCGCTCATCGATTCGCAACCGTCCAACGCATATTTTAGAAAATCGAGGAACTGAAATTTTTCCATCGCCGCTTCTTCTTCTGGCGTTTCGTGTCCACCTGCCCCTTCATTCCGTTCTGACGAATCGATACACTCGCGTATCGACGATGAAGATAATTCCATTTATTGAAATATTTTAAAAGTTATTTATGATACTTCTTTTTAATCGATTTATAACTTTTCATTTTGGGGGATTTAGGGGTTTATATAAACCTAGCAAAAACTTTTATTAAATTATTTCAATATTAATAAAAATAATCGAGATACACTTCTGAGCGATTCTCAAAGATCGTCAATTCAACATCACTATTAGAATTCTCAATGAACTAAAACGTCACCAGTAGATTTCTCAATAAAAAGAAACATATTAAATAAATTAACACACTTTTTACAAACCAGATTTAGACTATCGTCTAAAACTATATTACGTCAGGTTAATCTTTGTACGTAGAATAAATTGCACCGTATATAATTAATAGTTTAGAAATGCATGAAGAAGAACTTTTTGAAAGATTTCATCCTCCACCTGTGGTTTCCGATTTATTCTTTAAATTGTTTTCCTATTGTTAAACGATTATCTAATTCTCTTGTATTTGACGTGACTTTAATTAAATAAAATTATTATTATAAGTTGGTATTTTTTGGGTTTTGTTTGGAATTTAAAGAAAAATTTATTATTATTAAAAATTTTGCTGGTTATTGTTGTTTATCACGCCCGCCTTACAATTCTCTTTGTATACGTGACTTAATTAAATAAATTATTATTTGACTAAAATTTTGTTTATCGTTTTGTTTGGTTATTTAATTTAGAAATTTATTATTATTAAATTATTTTGCGTTTATTTAAGCTTTATAACTCTTAGATCCTCTAGATTCTTGGATCCGTTTCGATACAAGTTTTCGAAGATAAATTAAAAATAATAATAGTGATAGATAAAGTACTTGCCCTAAGAAAAACTCGCTTAAGGAACGAAAAAATTATTTTCAGACATCTCCCGAGAGTAAAATGTTACGTTATTTTTTGCCCCGATCGAAGCGTAGTGGGACCTTTCAGATCTTACGTGTTTTATTTTAGGAATTGATAGTCAGGTATTCACATATCATTAATTGTTTATTTATTCTATGTTCTTAATTCCTCAATTTTTTCATCATAACTTCATTCCTAACTTTTCGTTTTTCCTCAATAATAGATAGTAGGACATTTCGTATACCTTGACGAATCCCGGCGGATCATCGAGGACGGGTTCCTCTACGCTCAACTATAATATAATGAAATGACGTCTTCTCCGATTACCCATACGAAAGCGACCGTCGAACGATCAAACGTCAATATCTTCTCAGGAAGTGAACTTTTTAAGCGTATTAATGATTATAAAGTGACGTTATTCGTAACCAGTTATAAGTCGAGAGGTATAAGTTAAAATTTGAAACAAAAAATTGTCAATTTTCCCCGAGGTCGACTTTTTGATGCGCGATTTTGATTAGACCTTTGAGTTTTATAAACGCGTTCCGATGAAAACGTACTCATTGAGACATTATTACCTTTTATAAGACGCTAAGCGTAAAATATGGATTCTATAACGCGTAGAGATGTTCCTATCTATTATTTGGGCTTTGTACGAACGTCACTATATGACGCGACGTTTCGAGAAATGGGCGCGTGCAATATTTTATTATTTTTTTAATTAGTTACCTCTAAAAATTATATTTTCGTAGAAAATGGAATTTAAGGAGACTAAACTATCAAAAAATTAATATAAATAAATAATAATAGTATAGATAATAAAAATAAATTAAGAATTAAGAAAATTAAGAACGAATGAAAAAAAAAATATCCAATAGGTGAATAACTGATTATTATCTATTCTTTACAAACTAGGTTCGTAATCTTTTTTTTTGTTTCTCTCGGAAAAAATTGCTTAAGGAACAAAAAACTATTTTGCCACCATCTCATTCCCGGAAAGTATAGATAACGTTATTAGTGCCCGATCGACCGAAGAGGTACTGTAATAATTTTTTTCACGCAATTTTTAAGAGTAAAATTTTAAAGCTCAATGCCTATAGGAAATGTGCGTCTTGCGTTGTTTTTTATTAATTTTTGTTTATTACCATCTAAAAATTATTTTCCATAGAAAACTGAATTTAAGAAATGACTTAATTAAAAATAAAATATTAAGGATAAAGTGAACTGCCTCGAAAAAAATCGGCTTACCGAACGAAAAATTGTATTTGCAACATTCTCCCGAGAAGCTAAAATGTACGTCTATTTTTTTGCCGGCGCATCGAAGCGTAAGTGGGGAACTTGGTAAGATCGGTTCTTTTTTACGTCGATGTTTCTATTGAGTTGATATCAGCAGATTCCATATCATTAATTGTATCATTTCTATGTTCTTAAATTTTCCATAATTTTTCAATAACTTCACCGTGGAACCTTTACTCGTTTTTTCCATCAAGAAATACGATAGTGAACGTTTCGTAATTACCGTATTAGACGATCCACGGAGGAAATCAAGGCCGGGTTTCCTCTACGGCGTCAAATATAGAGATAACATGAACGTTTCTTCGATTACCATAAAAAAGCGACCTCGACGATTAAACGTGCGACGGCATATTTCAGTATTAACTATCGCTTAAGCGTATTATTAATATAGTGAAGTTGATTCCTGTACCTGTGTACATAAGCTTCGAAGGGTAAAGTACAAATTGAAAAAAAAAAGACATTTAAATTTTTTCCCGAGGTCGACTTTTGGAGAGCGATTTTGATTTAACAAATCTTTTGATGTATAAACGATTTCCGGTGAATACGTCACTAAAGCTAAGATTCTCCAAGCGAAAAAATGGATCTCAAAACGCGTAGAATCCATTCTTTTGGCTTTTCACGAAAGCGTCACATAGACGAGGAAGTTGTCGAGTAAATGGGCGTTCGTGCAATATCCTTTATTTATTTGAGAGAGCGCGAGAGAGAATTAATTTATCGTAGAAATCGGAATTTAAGGAGAAACTAAACAAAAAAAAAATATAATATAAATAAATATAGTAGTATAGAATATGATAAATAATTAAGAATTTAAGAAATAATTAAGAACGAAGAAAAAAATAAATATCAAAAAAGTGAATAACTGATTATTATCAACATCAGACTAGGTTATAAGTAATTTTTTTGGTTTCTCCCGGGATGGAAACCGAAATAAGAAACAAAAACAATAGTTTACACCAACTCCCGAGAAGTATAGAGTAACGTTATTTAGTGCCCCGAGTGAGCCGTAGGAGGGTACCTTTAAATATTATTTTTCTACCTGTTTTTGCCATGGATTAAATTATCTGCCTCAAGCCTATCGAAATGTCGTCTTTGCGTTGTTTTTAATAATTTTTGTTAGTTATCCGCTCTAAAATATTTTTCATAGCAAACTGCATTAAGGAGACCTTAAATAAAAAAATAAATTAATAATAGATAAACACATGCAGAAAAAAAAAAGCTCCGCTTAAAGGAACGAAAATTTATTTTGCAACATCTCCCGAGAAGTAAAATGTACGTATTTTTGCCCCCGATCCGAAGCGTGAAGTGGGAGCCTTTAAGATTTTTTAGTCGATATTTAATTATTATTAATGGAAATTGATGTATTCGGTATTTACAATTTTTTGGGTTGTTTATTTTTTTCCATGTTTCCTTCTTTAAATTTCCTAATTTTCATTCATAACTTCAATGCGTGAACTTTGTTTTTGTCCTCAAAATAACGAATAGTGACTTCGTAATTACCTAGACGTCCTCGAGGGGATCATCGAGCCGGTGCCTACGGCGCGTCACATATACATAAAGACGTTTCTGCGATACGATAAAACAGAACCTCGAACGACAAACCGGCCATTCGGTATGACTACGTTAAGCCGTAATATCTATTATTAGTAGTGACGTTTTAAATTGCTGTACGGTTCTTAATAAGTCCCAAGTAAACAGGTAAAATTTGAAAAAAAAATTCATTTTTTTCCGAGGCGACTTTTTGGAGAGCGATTCTGATTAGACCTTTTGATTATAAACGGTTCCGAAATAAACGTCCACTATTAGGAACTATATTAGCTTAAAGACTTCTAGAGCGTTAAAACAAATGATCTAACGCGTAGGTCATAGATTTGGCTTTTTACGAAACCCTATATGACGAGACGTTTCCGAGTAAATGGGCGCTTGGCAAATATTATTTCTATTATTTTTTTTCAATTTAGTTACCTCAAAATTATTATCGTAGAAAATGGAATTAAGGGAGACTAAACTATAAAAAAAATTAATATAAATAAATATTGCTATAGGATATGGATATATTTAAGAATTTACGAGAAAAATCTACGAATCGAAGAAAAAAAAAAAAAAAAGTGACATATATATATTATCAACTCTTTACAGACTTAGATTCCGTAATATTGTTTTTTTTTTCTCTCCGGAAATACATTAAACCATCCTTTAATTGCACACCGTCCCCAAAAGTAGAGAAGTAACGTTATTTAGTGCCCGAGTGAACCGTAGAGGTACCTTTAATTTTTTTACCGCTAATGTTTTAAGGTGTAACAAAAAATCGCTCACAGCCTATAGGAAATGGGTGTGTGTGTTTTTTTTAATTATTTTGTTTAAGTTACCTAAAATCTTTTTATAGAAAACTGAATAAGGGAGACAAAATTAAAAAAATTAATATATATAAAAAGTACACTTGCCCTCGAAAAAAAAACTCGCTTAAGAAACGAAAAATTATTTTGGCACATCCTCCCGAGAAGTATACAAATAACGTTATTTTGTGACACTTTTGAAAGGAAGTGAAGAGCGACGTAATTTTTAAAAGGATTAAAGTACCAATGAATTAATAATCAACATCCATGTTTATCCATTAATGTTTGTTTGTTTGTTTGTGTATGAGTTTGTTTGTTTAATAACCCTCTTAAATTCTCGTCATCTTTCGTTTTTTTCCTCTTACGTTGAGTAATTTATATTAAGTGAGTTACATTCTGCAGGACGTATTCCACATATCATCTAATGTCATTTTTTCTAATGACCCATACAATGACCTAATTTTCATCAATAACCAAGTTCCGTGACTTTCCGTTTTTTATCCTCAAATACGATAGGCACGTTTCGAATTACAGTAAGAAGAGCCTCGAGTGGATCAATCGAGCTTCCTCTACGTGGCGTCAATATAATATAATACGTTCTCGATTCCATGACCGACGCCCCAGAAAGTTCAAAAGCGGCAATATTTCAGGTATGAACTATCGTTAAGCGTATTATTATTATGTATAGTGAAACAATGGTCTGTATAGTCGAAGGTACTAAGTTAAAATTGAAAAGAAAAAAATCAATTTTTCCGCGAGGTCGACTTTGGAGAGCGATTTTGACTGAGCCCCAGAAAGTTAAAATTGGGGCTTCTTCAACTCACATATTTAACGCTTATACGCTAAAGACTCTAACGTAAAAGGATCTAAACCGTAGAGGCAGTTTATTTGGCTTTTTACGAACGACTATATAGACTGAGGACTTTTCGAGTAAATGGGCGTCGGCAACTCATTTATCTTTTTTAATTTAGGTACCTCTAAAAATGGAATTTCGTAGAAAATGATATTCGAAGGAACATAAGCCTATAAAAAAAAAATTAATATAAATAACTATAGAAATATAATGGGAAATAATTAAGAATAAAAAAATTAAGAACGCAGAAAAATAAATCATACAAAAAGTGAAACTAAGCACTGTTTCAATTCTTACCAGACTTAGTTCCGTCATTTTTTTTTTTTTTTGGTTCTCATCGGGAAAAAAACTTGCTTAAGGGAACAAAAAAAATATTTTGCACCATCTCCCGTAAAGTAGAAGTAACGTTATTTAGTGCCCCGATGAAACCGTAGGTAGGGTACCCTTAATAATTTTTTTTGACGCTAATTTTTAATGTTAGCAAAATCGCTCAAAAGCCTTATAGGAATGTGCGTCTTGACGTTGTTCTTTTTAATTAATTTTTGTTTAGTTACCCTATAAATATTATTTTTCATAAAAACTGAATTTAAGGGCCTGAATTAAAAATAATAATAGTATAGATAATGAATTTCCCTCCGAAAAAAAACTCGCTTAAGAACGAAAATTTTATTTTGCAACATCTCCCGAGAAGTAAACAATGTTACGTATTTTTGCCCCCGATGAAGCGTAAGGTGGAACCTTTTAAGATTTCCTTTGACGTCGATATTAACTTAGCAATTGATATCAGTGGTGATTCAACACATCTTAATGTTTATTTTTTCCATGTTCTTAATTTTCCTAATGGTTTTCTAAAACTTTACCCGTGAACTTTTCGTTTTTTCGCTCAAAAATAGATAGTGACGTTTTCGTAAATTACCTAACATCCTCGAGGGGATCAATCGAGGCCGTTTCCTCTACGGCGTCACTATAATATACATTACGTTTCTCATTTACCATAAAACGACCATCGAACGACAAACGGCAAATACTTAGTAATGAACCTATGTTAAGCGTAATAATTATATTATAATACGTTTATTCCTGACCGTTTTTATAAGTCCAACGGAATAAAGGTAAATTTGAAAAAAAAATCTATTTTTCGAGAGAGGTCGACTCTTTGGAGAGCGAATCTTTTGATTAGACCTTTGAGTTATCATACGGTCTCCGATGGAACGTCACTAAATGGGACATTATTGCTTAAAAGACTCAAGCGTAAAAATGCGATTCTACAACGGGTAGAGTTCATTTATTTGGCTTTTACGAAACGTCACTTTATGGCGACGCGTTAGGTAAATGGGCGTCTTGCAATATTTTTTATTATTTTTTTGTCCAACTAAGTTTGTAGATTTGTTATTCTATCGAAGCAAAAAGGAGATTAAGGGAGACTAAACTATAAAAAATTAATATAATAAAGCTATGTTAGACATGATAAATAATAAGAATTTAAGAAAAATTAGAACGAAAACTAAAAAAAAACAAAAAGGTGAATAACTGATTAACTACATGCTAGTTTACGGCCTAGATTCCGTTATTTTTTTTGGTTTCTCTCTGGACAAAAACTCCTAAGAACAAAAGAAATATTGCACCACTCCGAAAAGTAAGAGAGTAACGTATGTTAGTGCCTCCGAGTGAACCGTAGAGGTACCTTAATATTTTTTACGCTATTTAAGGTGTTAAGCAAAATCGCTCAAAAGCCTATAGAAATTCAGTAATTCATAGGAGTTTATAATTATTTTTGTTTATGTTACCTAAAAAGTTTTTTATAGAAAACTAAGAAAGGAGACTAACAATAAAATAAAAATGTATATTTGAAAGTACACTTGCCCTCGAAAAAAAAAGACTCGCTAAGAAACGAAAAACTCTATATTGCAACATCTCCCGAGAAGTAAAAAGGTACGTTATTTTGTGCCCCGACGAATCGTAAGTGGGGACCTTTAAGATTTCTTACGTCGATATTTATATTAAGATTGATATTCAGGTATTCACTTATCATTAAATGTTTGTTTTTTCTAGTTGTCTTATTGTACCTTCACCAAGACAA
>JABUQX010033484.1:0-30000 GCA_015478945.1 Trachelipus rathkii
TAGAGGAGTTTGGCAGTTTATGTAAAAGGAGGGGTTTGAAAGTAAATGTAGATAATAAGGAGCAAGGTGATTGTGTTAGGTTAGAAGAATCATTTTGGATGGTAGACAAATGGAAAAGTGTCCGAGTTTAAGTATTTAGGCTATATTTTGGATGAAAAGTGTTCGGATGATGCAGTGTAGTAGAAAGTTGTGAGTGGTATTAAGGTGGCTGGTGCAATTAAATCTTAGGTAAATGCAAGGGAATGGAGTCGACTGCACTAGGGTTATGCATGAGGGTATGTTGGTAATTTATAGTAGCGAAACTATGGTGTGGAATAAGAGGTATAGATCTAAGGTACAATCTTTTCAGATGGATAATCATAGGAACGTGTTAGATATGAGAAGTATTGATGAAAGGAATGAACATATTAGGCAGCTGTGTAGTGAGACGAAAGGTGTGATTGAGAGAATAAGTAATCTGTTTAAGTTTAAGGTGACTTGGTCATAAGGAAAGAATGGATAATAGTCGGTTGATTAAGCTGGTGTATAGAGGTGTGTGTGTGTGTTGGGAATCAACCGGCTGGTAGATCAAAGAAAAGGTGGATTGAATTAGTGTTTGTCTGAAGGAAAATAATGTGAATTTGCACGAGCGAAAAGAATGGTGCATAGTAGGAGTAAATTGCGTGGTTTTGTGAGGGAGCATGCCCCAGGGAATGAACCCTTGATATTGACGAGATACCACAGTGGGTGACTGTCACGGTGTTGTGAAGATTCAGGGCGGATTTTTTGCCGTGACGGGCTCGCACTTAAGGGTATGAGAGGAGATTGTAAGGGAACTTACTTACTTCGATTCAGGTCGTAGTCTATTACTTAGCTATTTTGCTTCCAGTGCATATTTGCTCACCCCACCCCAAGTTCTGGGGACCAACTTAATCATTATGCTACTATTGATGAATATACTCATAAGTCTTCTATATATTACTGTGGATTATATATTTCCTGTAATGAAATTGCAATTTAAGCTGAAAGCTGGCAGTTAGTTTGAGAAACTACTTGACCATTCATGGGCTAATCTATTAAAGCCCATCCATAGGTAAATATGTGACATATTTGAATAAATATGAATAGCGCACAAAAATTCTTGATCTCACTGAGCTTATATTATGAGAATAGATCTTTCCAAACTTTTGTTAAAAAAAAAAAGTAAAAAAAAGTGTACAGGATACAGAGTATGATAGGATTAAGAACTTGTTATGTTCCTTAAATTAGTTTTGGCCAGGCTGAAAAAGAATTTAAAGGTTGTGAAATTAAAACTTTATAAAAATGTCCACATACCTTAGAGATCCATCAAACAGTAAAGTTTTTAAATATATGCGGATTATTGAAATTGAATCTAAATAGCAGAGCTTTTGACTTAATATCAATGTGGAGATTTGTGTACAATAAATCATTTGAAGGTGTAAAATGCTGTTAGTGCAATAATTTATATATTATAATATTTGAATCATTATTGACCATGCATCACACATTTGTCAATAACGTTGAGTTTAATTTTTCACAGAATGTATTTATGCTCGGTAAATTAGACGATGTAGAACAGTGTTCTATACTAAGCATTTGAATAACATTTAAATTCCCAATTATTAAATGTCTCAAAAAAGAAAGGAAATTGATTTCGATAGTCACGTAAAACATCGTGACAATATCGATTTATAATAATAAATGCATAATTGAAAGTGGTAAATGCATTCGTTATTCTATCTGTAATATAAAAATTTTTATAAATATTTCAATCTGTATATTTAAAATAGTCAGATACAGAATATGGTTCCATTTATTAATTATTATTAATTTATATTATTATTATTATTATATTATACTATTATTATTTATTATTATTTAATTTAATATATATTATTATTTATTTATATAATTTAATTATATATTATATTATATATTATTAATTATTATATATAAATTATTATTATATTATATTATTATATTTATAAATTATTTATTACATTATATATAATTAATTGATTATCTGTAATTATATTATTGTTATTATTTTAAATTTTATTTTTATTATTATTATATTATTATTATTATTAATTAATTATTTATTTAATTATAATATATTTATATATATAAATTATATATATTTATTAATTTAATTATATATTAATTAATTATATATTTTTTTTAACAATATATGATAATAAATATTCCTATTCTTTATTATATTATTAATTATTATTATTATTATTTATACTTAATTATAAACCATTATTTAATATAAAATTATTATTTAATGTTATTATTTCACTAATTAATGCTTTAAATTATTAATACTCAACAAAAAAATTATTATTTAATTATATTATTAAATTAATTATATTATTTATTATATTAATAATATATTTATTATAATATTTTATATAATGATAATTTATTATTTATTATATTTATTTATAATATATTAATTTATTAAATTATTAAATGATTTATTGATTATTATATAATATTATTATTATTATAATTTAAAATTAGTATAATCAAAAATTTGTATTATTTTCATTATTGGCGATTAAATTAATTATTAATTAATTTTATTTATTAAATTATTATTATATTATTATTATTATATTAATTAATTATTATTTATATAATTATTTAATTAATTATATTAATATTATTATATTAAATAATTATTATTATTATTATAATTTATAATTAACATTATTTATAATAATATATTATTTATTATCAATAACTTAATTATATATATTATATTTAATTATTATTTATTATATATTTAATGACTGATAATTGTTAATTATTATATAATTCTTATTTCCTATTTAAATTGTTATATTCAATAGCTTTTAATTTATATATTATTTATTAATTTATTAAATTATTATGAATTAAAATATTTAGTATTAATATAAATATAATGATAATTAATATTAATTATTCACTTAATTAATGAATTTTTATTATTATTACATTATTATATTAATTTATCAGCATCATCATTTATTATTATTATTATTATTAATTTATATACTACTACTTACAATAATAATAATAATAATAATAGATTTTTAAGTAATTACCATAAAATGTTTATATATTATTATTATTAATTATATTATTTATTAATTATTATAGGAGCTTATTCCCCATTCATTACCTTACGCTGAACCGTTATATTATCTAACTTGACTATAGTTGTAGTTTGCATTTTATTAATAATTAATAATTAATAATTTAGAGCCGTAAAGTCCACTTTCACTGGCAAAAATGCATTCACTTTTATTCTGAGTATACTACTTACCTCCCTCTCTGAAAAATAAATATAGGTGTATATGTCTAGAAGAGCTTATATTACACTACTTCTTCGGTGAATATTTGACACTAGGTTCTTCACCATATAAAATTTGGCAGCGGGCGCTAGGCGGCACAGCTATAGAAATCAAGGGGCGAATTCAGAAGGCCGGCTTATTTAACTAATGAGCTCACAATACGTTAACTTCGCGATACTGCTCGCAAGCGGTAAGAGAAATGTTTTTTAATATGAGCTCCCCCGCCACGCATACAAACCATCTTGTGTTAAACACAGCTTAAAATAAATAGCCTACACGGTGTCAATAAGAGCGGAGTGTGAAAGGTATTGTCCTCTCTCAAAAGAGAGCAGCACAAACCTCACTCTAAAATAAACTATAGCTTCTCGGTTGGAGTATCCTAAATGTCTATTAGTCTTAATTTTTTCGAATAAATATCTAGATTAGAGAGAGCGAGAGCACCCGAGCTGTAGAGAAAGAGTAATTCGCTTTGGACGTGATAAATCACACATAGGACTTATCATCCGTTTAGGAAAAAAAAGCCACACCACAGCCAGAGGTACTAGAACTATAAAAGGTTTGGCTACAATTTTTGAGATAGAAATTAAGAAGCATGTCACCTCCGTAAGAAAAAATATATACTCGAGAGCCTAAATAGCATATGTAAGCACAGTTTAAACTTCAGGAAAATCTCATATCAACTAAGGGCATACTACCCGGAATAAGGTGCTCTTTGAGTTCTCATTAATTTATCTAACTCTCGGTTGCGAGTAATGTTATTCACTCTATGAGTAGATTATTTATTTAATGTAAATATATTATTAATTATTATATTTTTTTGTTTAGATAATTAATAAAATTAATTACATATATAATATTTATTTATTATTAATTATTATTATTTATTTATTCTCTATTTATTATAATTAATGTATTATTTGTATTTATTAATAATTAATATTATTTTATTATTGAAAATCTCCTATCCTCCCCTAAACCTTATCTCATCTTCACTGAATGTATTTATTTGAGATTATTATTATTGGAGTTATTTTCAAATTGATATTCAGTTGAAGTTGAGTTTAGTATGTATCTCTATGTTATTACATCTTATCTCACTATTACATCGAGTATATATTGTAGGTGGGATTTCTATCTATCATTCATCCACTCTCATCTCGTATAATTAGAATTAATATATGTTATTAACACTCTCGAGTTATGTAATAATATTATTGCATTACTTATTATAAGAAGGAAGTGGGAGAAAAGGGAGAGTTATATCTCTGGGATTAATTATATTTCATTCAGTGGACCAGTATTGTATTACAGGCTTGATAATTATTATAGTTCTGTAAGGTTTATTTTAGAGAGAAATATAATAAGTCTAAATTGAAGATAAGTAAGTTACTTTTTTATTGTAGATATATTAATGTTATTTACTTTAAGAATTAGTTGATTGTTCGAGGATATCATTGTATGTACTTGAGTGCAAACGAGTTGGTGGGCTGGAAGGCTCTCCATTATTGAGTATGCTTATTGATTATGTATAAGCGGCGATAAATTTATTTATATTTTTTCGTATAAAATTATACTTTATTTTGTGTTATCTTTTATTACTTTATTAAGTGATATTATAATTTATGTGATATTTACTGTCATTATATATTAATTATGTCATTTTTATTAATTATAATGTGTACCTTGAGTTATTGGAATACTCACGTATAATTTATCTTAATTATTGATAGATTATATTTATTTATAATTATAGATTTTCATTCACTTGTAAAGGAATGTTTTCAATATAGATTATTCCCATATTATATTATTATTATTACCTTCTCAGTTGATTAGAGGGAGTGGAGGTGTGGTATATAATAATTTTAAGCCCATACCATATACACATTACATTACAAGATTAAATTGATATATAATTCATTATAATTTAAGTTAAGATTAATTATTTATTATGTGAAAAGCCAAATTTCTATGGTAAATGGTAATAGTGAAATTTCACTGGGTTAAGATTTATCTCCTATCATAGTCTATCGGAATAGAGTCAGACATCTTAGAAGGCAAATGAAAGGAGAAAGGAGCAATATAGAAGGGTTAGGAAAGTACAGAGGAGTGTGGCCAGAGGTAATAAGTAGTAGAAATCAAGGAAAAAAAGCTAATATACCCACTCACGACATCGGTTGTGAGTTTTATGAGGCCATAGACAAAAAATAGCAAGTTTTTCCCAGAGGGTAACTAAAGCCTAGTCGCTACCTGCAAATTAGTGAGTGTATTTTATTATTTGATTAAATGGAAAAGTCTCCTTAGATGTTAGTACAGCTGAGTTATGCCCATGTTTTTATTATTATTTATGAGTAAACAATTATTATTTATTTACTCTATGATTATTATTGCATTATTATAATTTTATTATTTATTTATTTATTTATATATTATTTTATTATATTAATAATTATCTATTTATTCATTATATATTTATTTTATTATATAACATTACTATTCTACATTTATTTATATCAATTATTATTACTATTATGATGATTCAAATATAATTATCTAAAAATATTTGAATTATTATATTTATAATTTACTTTTTATTATTGATTAATTATTTATTTAACTTAATTATAGATTTATGTTAATTTTATATTTATTTAAATTATTTCGTTTATTTATTCATTTAAGTTTGATTTTATTCTAATTCATTTATTATATTTATTTTATTATATATTATTATTTTATTATTATTTAATTTATTATTTCATGAGATTTATTTATTATAACTTCTTATATAATATTTCTATTATTTATAATTTTATTATTTTAGGTTGTAACTTATTTATTGTTATTTATTATATATAATAATATTATAAATTTATCCATTATTATTCTAATTATTTATTATTTATTTATTTATTATACTCATAAATATATTATTTATTTATTATTAATAATGCATTATTTATTAATTTATTTTTATTTATCACCCACTAATATTATTTTTACGATTAATATTATTATTATTGAGTTTATTATTATTATTATTATATTTGTTTTATTTTATTATTATTATTATTTATTATTATTTATTATTTTATTTATTATATTAGTAATTATTTAGATTTATCACTTAATTTTTCTACTTATTTAACTTTAAGCTCACCAAAAGTATGTTCTATATTATACTTTTACTTCTATTATCTTAGAGAGTCAACATGTAGAGTCCATAGAGTACATGAATGCTCGCTAATAGTTGAATATATTCTAAAATTATAAAGAAAAAGTTATTAGTTATTGATTATTAGTTATTTTTATATATATAAACCTTCAACATTTTCAAGAGTGACCTTTTAGTCGTTTTCAACAATTCAGACAATGACACTATTCCTAAGTAAAAAGGTATAATTAATATGATTCTTATTATTCAATACGCATTAATTTTAATCTTATTAGTCACTCATTCCCACTAAATAATTTTAAGTTTTGCACGAATATATTAAAATCTCACTTGGAGGGTTAACACGTCTATTATCTCTCTTTATGTTTATATAACTAATGTATGGATTTCCAATAGCGAATTTAGTGTTCATTATTTTATCTATCTCTATATTAACTCTATTAGATTGGACTTTCCATCGAGTGATCCTCATTGAGTTGCCACTTATTTATTTATATAAATATTCTATTCATCATTTAATTTTTTATTATAATAATTATAATATATTAAAATTAAATTATATATAATTAATGTTTATATATATATCTATTAATTATATATTAATTATAAGTATATTATATTATAATATTATATAATGTAAATTTTAATCTAATTTAATTAAATAATATTTCACTATAATTATTTTATTACTAAATTATTATAATAATATATATATCACTATATTATATTTAAAACATAAACTAATTCCATTATAATACATATATTACATATTACTATCCTTATTATTAATCTAAAATTTATTAATTAATTTAAATTAATGATCATTTTAATCCTTTTCATAAATTAAATATTAATTTAAATAAATTAATTATCAAAACTAATTATATTAAATTTAATTTAATTAATATAAAACTTTATATATATTAAATTAATTCCTAAATTATTTAATTAATTTATTAATTATTCAATTATTATAAATTTATTATATATATTATCTAATTACTATTATTCTATATATTCATTTAAAAATTATATATGTATTATTATTATTTACACTTTTTAAACGGATAACAATTAGTTTTAGTATGGAGTTTAAATTTTATCATTAAATCTATATCTCATTTACTCAAGATTTATTATATTTTAAATACAGAGTTCACATTAATTATCTTTATTGTTATTAATATTTATTATGTTTCACATTTCAAAACGAAGATTTTTAAAGGTAAAGAAATAATCTAATAAATTACTGAATACAGATATTCTTGATGCATTTATATGTGAGATAAATAAATGTATTAAAAATGTAGGACTTATATGTTATTTAAATTAAGTTTTAATTTTAATTTAAATCATTATCTATTTAAATCTAAATTATATATAATAACCTATTATTACCTATTATTTTTATTATGTTCAGTTCTTTTGAAATTATTATACTCTTTTTATTATTAACTTAATATATTTATATTATTAATATTTATTATTAATTGATTTAAATTCCTCTGAATTTTATTTATATTTATTAATTTTATTGTACTTATAATTTACTAATTAATTTTATAAATATTAATTTATTTATTATATTATATAATTCGATTAGTATGGTAATGAATTTAATAATCTATGGTTGTGTATTATTTGACAACCTTTTCGTGATATGGATCCTTGTTTTTACTTATATTCTTTATTCATTATATTATTATTAAATTTAATTATTTGTTTAACTTTAGTTATACGTTAATGCTTTAATGTTAATGCTTCTTATATATTAATTACTTATTAATATTATTTATATTTAATTTATTATATTATTATTTATATTTTATTAATTATATTTATATATTAATTAATAATGTATTATATTATATTATTATTTTATTATTTACATCTTAATTATTGCAACATTTATAATACCCGCAAGCATCTTACAACTCTTATTATTAAATTTAATATTAATTTACTATTATTTGTACAAACGTGTGATTACAAACGTATTAACAAACCTTGTTGTGTTGAATTCATTAATTCAGAGATTTTTAGTAATTTTATATACTCAACTTAATTCAATCTTATTTAAATTATTATTCCATTAAGTTTGAAACATCTACTATTTAGTTTAAATTTTATTTATTTATTATCGATACAGACAATTATAGTTATAACTATAATTATTATTATATTATTAATTATATTATTTATATATTATTTAACCTATAATATATATTATTTAGTTATTATATTTAGATTAAAATGAGTGAATATTGTAATATCTTTTTGCACTATATTTGTGTCTATATCAAATGTAACCTCCTACATCTATATTATTATAGATTGCTTAAATTGTAAATATCTATTTCAATTGAGAATGTCCATTCAAGATTATTATTTCACTCACATTCTACTTTCGATTAAATTACCAAATACAAAGATTTCTACAAACAAGGTTGCTGAATTAAAATATTATTTCAATAATAAGAGTTGTTACACCTTGACTTCACTTTAAAGGTTTAAAACTTTTTCACTAAATTATATAATCAACACTATACATAATTCACTCATTAGTATTATTTACAAGCTATTAATTAATTAATTTTAGTTATTAATTATTTTATTTCTCTTATTTCTTATTTAGTTATTCAAATATTAATTATTTAATAATATTACTTATCAAATACTTCTTTTACAATTTAATTATATAATTTGCAAAGTCTAAATATATATATATTAAAACAAGAATATTAAAATAGATATTATTTATTTTGTTTTGTTTTAATCCCACGGATATCTATTCTGTTTATGTATTTGTTGGTGAAGACATTTATAATAATATATCTCAGAGTAGCTCTAATATAAATACACGTGTACAAAGCTTAACAGTGAAGTGCTGAATTTCTAGGTGAAAAAAACAGGATTCGTCCACTCTCTCTCTCTCTCTATCTTCATTTGAAAAAAAGGACTAGTTGGCAACTATTGATGCAATAACCTGATTATTTTTTTTCCCATTCAATTCTATTTAATTCTTCTCCTATTATTTTAATCTCCATTTATTACCAATTAACATTTTTTAATATTAATTGAATAGCCAAGGTTATTACAGAGGTATGAGATATAATATATCTCAATAATTATTATAATATAATAAGTATAGTACACTTATATCAAAATACACAATTATTTCAATCTTATTATATTATATTATTATTATCTCATTATAGAAGAAGAATGAGCTAGTAGTTTAAAAACCTATTTGAGTTCACTAGCCAGCGATATTGAATTTACATCGGTAAAGAGATTATTATATTATTACATAATTGTACCTTCAATGATTTATATAATTACCTCAATTACTTATTGAGAGAGAGAGAAAATTTAGTTATTTTATATAATGTTTTTACCAATATAACACCTCTACTTAATACAGGCCAAATTAATTATTTATTATAATTTGTTATAGTTCCATCCAATAAGATATAAAAAAGATAGTATTACAGCACAAAATAAACACCTTAAACAATTTAACACTCACTAGCAAGTCACACTTCACAACAATGGTGTCCTAACACACCAAAGTTCTACTAACAAACAAAGACATGGTGGACATGACAATATACTAAGAACTCAAAACATTGACAACCAGAATGAATTACAGTATCATTTCCACTTCTTTAGAAAGAGGGTTTTTATTCTCAAATAGTCTCCACTAAGAATGTATATAACTCTAAACCAAAATTTTGGGCAATGCTCAAACTATTATCGACTACTGGAACGAGTCAACAAAAAAGAGCGCGTATGACTTTCTCTCTCTTCAAGTGTTAGAGTTCGCATTCGTCCTTGAATATTCCTATTTACCTTTATTAAATCATAAATGGACAGAAAACTCACTTCTCTGAGTATAAAGTATGTTTTAATTTCTTCAGTTGAACACGTGATAGCTTTTTTGTTGATTAGCCATCGTGTCATAATCGAAACACTTTAATATAGCTTAATTGATTTATTATTATAGTATATGTATCAACAGTAGTCTTCATATTTATTAAAATTAATTAATATTACAATTACAAGTATAGATCATAAAACATGCAAAATTAAAAAAGTTGTACTTATCCTTATTTCCACATCTGTAATTCATCCTACTTATTATTATTTATTTAAAATTAACTTATTGATATACTTATTAATTATTTCACCTATATTATTTATTTTATATAATTACTTATTTATTTGTTTACTTAATTATTACTTATTATTATATTGAATACTTCTTTCTCTCTAAAATTATTATTTTATTATCACAATTATCATTTACTATATTCATATTATTTTTATATTAATTATTTTGTATTTATGATTGATTTTAATATTATCATATTAGTTTTATTATTATTATAGCTAAAGCAATAAAATACAAAATAATTAATTTGCAACTATAAAATACATATGACTGTGATTACTATAACATGTTTCTTTTTATTAACCATTAGTACTTTGAAGGTTCATAATGTAGAGTTATAATACACCATTTATTTGCTACTCTATGTATACACGAATAAAATTCTTCTCTATATGATTATAGTAGATTTTCTCCACAATTATATACGAGAAATTATTATGTAAAGGTCCTACTATACAATAGAAGCAAAATCGAAAGCGCGCATCTGGCGTGATACTTAAATACACATTTAAATCACAAAAAATTTAAGTTGTATAACAATGATATAACCGATTGTAATTCAAGTAAATCTCCCGTAAGCAGCTAGAACATGTGCAATAACAACTCGTTTTGTCTGCACACGAGATAATAAAGACCACACTTTGTCAGTATAGAGACAGATTTGAAATTGAAACATCCACATTAAGTTTATCTATGTAGATTTATTGGTCCCCAACACTTAAATGTATCGGCATAGATTTAAAAAAAAATATCTGAGTTATTATTATACTTGAAACCATCTGTTTATTGAACAAACGCAAATATAAAAACCAGTTTGCAAAACAAACTCACTATTCTATCACACTAAATTTTACTATCTTTTTTGATTTTTGTGTAAATGTTATTGTTTACAATATAAAATAAATAATGTCACAAAATTAATTATTTTTATCCATTAATTATTTTAAATTATATAAATTATACGTATTTTAAATTATATTATTATTTATTATTTATTATTAATTATTTAATTACACTCATTTGACAATAAACAGACTCTATTAGTTTATTAATTATTATTATTATTTTATTATTTTTAAACTTCACTTATTAATAATATTTATTATATCACAATTTATTAATTATTATTTTTTAACTTCATTATTCTTAGCTATCTCTTATTTATTATACATATAATTTATTATTTTAACCAAAAGTAATATTAAATATTTTGGGTCAAAATATACTGAGGAGAAATATAATTCCAAAGTTATTTAGGAATTATGAATGGATTAGCATTAAGCAAAATTATTGAATCTTATTTTGTATTACAGATTATTAAGATAATACATTAATTACCACATTAAAAATATCCAGTCTAAATTCTCTAAAATATTTGAAGTTTGGAAAAGATATGTTTGATTAATAGTTATTTTATATATATAAAAAAAGTTATATTAATCATTTTTATTTAAAATATTTATTATATAATAATTAAAAGGAATAAATTCTACATCCTGTTATATTTAAAAAGACTAACATGTTTAGATTAAAGATCTCCTCACCAATTATAAACTACTTAATATTATAATTCAATTCTCAAACATTATCCCTATCCTGCTCAATTTCATTATTCCGATACTATTCCTCCATTAAACCTTACTCTATCTTAATTAAACTCACTCATGGAATAATTTCATTTATTATTATTATTTTGACTCTATATTAGATTAACATTTATATTATTAAACATATTACTCCATCAATCTATTATATATGATGTTTATAAATTTATCTATTATAATTTATTATTTATCTATTAGGAGCTATTATTTTAGGTGAAATTATATTAACACTTATTTTATATTAATTATCATTAAAATATTAATTAGTAATAGTTTCTTTTTAATTTATTAATAAATGATCATTTAATTAATTTAATTACAGAATTATAAAATCAAATATGTTATTATTAAATATTATATAAATTTTGTATATTATTTTTATTATGAAATTAATTCAAATAATTATATGACCTTAAATGCTTGAAAATTTAAAACCATGTTAAGTTAGGAATAAAATGATTATTATAAATTATATATATATAAATTCTCTATTATTATATTAATAATTATAATTCACCTGTGAAAAAAAATATATCATTATCAAAATACTATGATTCTTACCCATATATTTAGTTATCTGTTATTATTATTATTATTCTATCTTGAGTTATTATTAATTATATTAAATATCACATTTAGTTCTCAAGCAATTTATAAACATATTTTTATTATTATTATATTAATGTATTGTGCAATATATACTTAAACATAATGGCCCTAATATTTATAATAGTTATATATATAAAATATATACACTTATTAATTATTATTATTATTTATTACATAATCAAGAGAGTTCATCTACAATTACTCAAAATATAACTGTTAATAACCACTAATTATATATTATTTCCCTCTCATTATCATATTTATTATTTATTTTCAAAGCTGCTGTAGTCACAATATTTATAATATTTGACTATGAGCCTAATTATTATTTATATTTAATTATTATTAATCTATTTAATCTATTTAATTGACTAATTTAAATCTTAATGTAAAAATTTTTTATATTATTCTCCATTATTAGTATTATAATATATATTAATTATATATATTAATCATTATTATATAATTTATTCTATATTATAAATTCACCTTCCATTATAATCACTTGAGAATATATTTAAATAATTTATTTATTTTATTGACTTTGAAAAAGCATTAAGAGACATATAGAATTATTATTAATTATTTTAACCAATTATAAATTTCAATTATTTAATATTCAAATAAAATTAATATATATACTATAATAATGTATTGTATTATGGATGAGTTTATTATTTTATTAATTATTATTTATTATTATCCATATAATATAACAATTATTTTATTATTTATTATATACTCATAAATAAAAAATTATCATATTAAGTCTCTACCACTGTTTATTCTTATTTATAGGAATATAATATTATTTAAATTATCATTAATATTATTATTATAGTAAAATAATATTATATTAAGTTACTGTAATTGAGTAAAATATATTTAAATTTATTTATTATTATTTTTATTTAATTAATACCTCTATTAGATTATTTATTTATTTTATTATTATAATTAAAGTAAGTAAATAATATATTAAATTACCTTACTATGTATATATATATTAATTATATTAATAAAGTTTATTTATTATTATTAAATAATTATATTCTAAAATTATACCCCAAAATCACCTGTTATATATATATATTTATTATTTCATTATCTCATTTCATATTTATTCACATCTATTCCATTCTTACTCTTATTCAAATTACTTTACATGTGAGCCTTGCAGTATTTGGCAGTAATTTTGTGAATCACTTATTATAAATTTATAGAGCAAAGTATTATTTTATTCATTTATTGCAGTGTTTTTTTAAACTTTAAACACGATCTTAAACCAATTTCTTGTTACGAGAAGGAAATCAATTTTCTCCGGTAAAAAAGTGTTACTCATATAAACAAACTACTCTAAATAATAAAAAATGTAAATATAAAAACTATATGTAATTGAAATTACTTACGTTTTTTATATGTTAATCTATCTTTTTTATTTATGTTTGTATAGTTTTTAACTTTATTTAACTCGACACTCGAGCTAAAATAAAAATAGAAAACTAAAAACAGAGATAAGAACAAAAAAAAAATATGAGGTCTTGTGATCAAATTTACAATTTGAGTTACTCTATTCTTAATTTATTAAATAAGCTTAATCATTATAAAGAACGCAGGAGTAGTTAGCCAACATGAGGGGTGTCGGAAGAAAGGGGACTAAGAAAAATATGTGGAGAAATACAATAGAAATTAGATTACTATATGAAGTCGATCGGAACCATAACGAGACCTAAACACAATGCGTTACCCGAAACCCTCTTATCCGCCTCTCTCGACAAAAAAATTAAACCAAACCTAACTCTTAACGACCATAAATATAAATACATAAACAGTTTTATTTGTTTACTCTGATAATACTAACTTTGTAATCACACTACGTAATCAACACAACACGAGTTATTTCACAACATAAAACAGATTGCAAAAAGTTGGAGCGAGAAATTCAACTTTAACAGCATACCGCTTTACTAACATTTACTTAAAACTCGTATGCACTATTATTATCAACTTTGAAAACTTATTATTATTTTATATAATTATATATATATTACTTAAAATAACCGCTCATCCTTTTTATACTATATTATATATAATATTATTAATCTAATATTTATTTATAGTTTAATAATTTATATTTATTAATCACTATACTATTAACATTAAGTTAAATATGAATATAATATTATATATAGACTCAATAATAACCATTTATCTAGTACCTCTATAAACTTATATAATCTTTATTTAAATTATATATAATATTACAATACTCACTCACACTAAGGTCTCATGACTCACGAATTATAAACGAATGCGAGTCTCGTTTACCTCCAACTAAGGGCTAAGAACGTACCTGAAAAAGTGATAGTAGAAGAGTCCTAAAAAGATCGATTGCGTTTTTTTCGCTGATAAAAGTTTTACTTGTGTTTCTCAAACGCACCACTAAGCATAATAGAAATTAATCGTTGAGATTCTAATCCGACTCGCACATTTTTCTATTTTAATTTATGCACGGATTAATACGAAAATAAGAAGAGATAAACAAATATAAGTTTAAAAGGGAAAGAATTAAGATGAATAGCATTTTAAATAAACACTAAAAATAACAATTCCTAAATTATACACAATCTAAATGATAAAATAAATATAAATAAAAATAATAAATAAATAAATAATAAAATTAACTAAAGATATTTATGACGCAGATTTTTATTAATACTCACATAAAACTCACAATAAAATAAAATAAAATTCCCCACTATAAATACAAAAAAATTTAATATAATTACATATTTATATTCAATAAGATAGTAAAATGTTATGAGTACTACTAATAATAGTTATATAATGTATATGATCACTTATGTATAGAATAAGAGGATTATACCCCTATCAATATCATATATTATTATAATTAATATATTATATTATTTGATATAATTATTTATATTTATTATATAAAATAATAATAATATATATACTACAATATATATATAAGTTTTTATATATATATAATATATATTATATTATAATAATATATATATATATTATTATATAATAATTATTTATAAGTATGAAAACCCTATATATATATATATATTCCCAATATTTACATTATTTATATATATATATATATATATATACTATATACTAATAGTTATTATATATATTAATAAATCAGATATTATATATATCATATATTTAGCATATTACTCTCATTATATTATCACTATTATATAGGCCCTCAATTCACAAATCCTTTCTTGAACCATCCTCCCTAAAGTAAATATTATTAACTTATTTGGAAATATTAAAATAAACCTAATGATGATTGGAACGCCGTTATTTCTACAAATCTTCCTCTCTTCCTTTCTTCTCTTGTCTCTCTTCCTTTCTTTTCCCTGTCCCCGTCCCTATCCCCTTCCCCCTCCTCCCCTTCTTTCTTTTCTTTTTCTTCTCCTTTCCCTTTCTTCTTCTCCCTCTCTATCTCTCCTCCCCTTTAAGTCACGCCGTTACATTATGGCAAAATTACAAAAGTTAGTACGGTTTAAAATCCAACTGGGATTTATATATTGTGTTTTTATGTATTTATTTTTACAATTTATAGGCACACCCGCTCTGTGGGCAACAAGGACACGGGCTACTACCCTCTTAATTACCCTCCACCTTCTCAAGAAGGTATATAAGAAATTCAATTTTCCAAAACACCTCATATATAGTCCTTATAAGTTTGCTTGGGCTCTGATTGGTTAAGAACAGAAGAAAGTTGAAGTTTTCCAAAAAAGAAATTAAGCAAGACCCTGATCACTGTTTAACCTGATTAACTGTAACCATCCTTTAAATTTAACGGAAAAAATAAACAAAAACCATTCAAAAAACCTTAGAAAAAAACAGGAGTTTAAATAATAAACATGAAAAGCATTAAATTTTAAATTTTAAAACTTTTTCAAAAATTTATAAAAGAAACTTTGATAAAGAGGAAAAATGCTTACTTTACAAAAGTTTCAACACTCACAATTTAATCCTACAACCAGTAAACGCACAAAATCACAGCCTAACTATACGCCCCACATAAACAAGAAACTTTCTTCTGCTTCTCTACTAAGGAATACCTTTCAGTTAATCCACCATTGTCCGGTGTAACCGAATTCGCATTGTCCCAGGTCGACCTGTTAAACAATCGGACGTGATTAATGTTGGGGTTTACACGACCTAAATAGAATTAAAACAAGATAGGGCAATACCTAGCAACCCTCGCTTTAAAACCCTAGTAACTAATACGAAACAATTTATTCACTGGAACATTAACAAAACAGCTTATACCTGATTTATCTTCATATTCCCCAATTCAAAATTTAACAACCCCTCATAAATGCGAAGTTTTTGTTGGAAAAAACTGAAGATGTGAAACTTAATAATTTACCACATCTATAAAACCTAGACATTAACATAAAAGTTTAAGATATTAATTCAAAAACTGAATTAAAGTTAATATCAAATATACTTAAAAATCCTAAAAATCAAAAAATCTAAAATCTTAAATTTGGTTTTACATAATTCACAAAGCTCTGTATTCGAAATTCATGAGATGTTCGGAGGTTTTAACCGGACCGAAAGCCCGGTCCCCCAGAAAACTAGTATAATACTTTAAATATACGTTTAGTAACCCTTTCCAGAAAACATTTTGTATGCTCAAATTTAAGAAAATTATATGGAAAAATTCTAGGGAACTTGCGATAAGAGATTTAGAAGTTTAAAGTTAAAACTTATAATTAAAAACAAAATTGCAATAATCCTTATATTATTATGAGTATTATTATTAATTATTATTATTATTATTCTTAATTATTAATTTATTAATAATTATATTATATTATTATTATTAATTAATTAATTATATTATTATTATTATTTATTAATTATATTAATTAATTCAATTTTAATATTAACTGAAAATCTTTTAATTATTATTATTTTATCTATAACCATACTCCTCATTACATTATTTATTATTTTATTAAATTATTATTATATAATTATTATTATTATTATTATTTTATTATTATTATTATTATATTATTATCCATTTATTAATCAATTATTTAAATATATTTATATTATTAATTATTATTATATTTATTATTATTATTATTATTAATTAATTATTATTATTATTATTATTATTATTATTATTAATTATTAAAAGGTTTAATATATTAAAATTATTATTATTATTAATTATTTAAATTTTATTATTAATTATTATTATTATTAATTATATTAATCGTTTTTTATTATATTATTTTAATCTATTTATTATTATTTATTCCCGATATTAAATTATTATTTTTTTATAGTTACATTGAAATTACGATTCTTATTATAAATAAACTTTTCTGAATTTTAAGGCTAACATTTAGATAATAAATATATATTAATATATATATATATATAATTTATATTTATACAGTAATATTTGGCCCCGACATCCGCACTGCACCGTCCCCTGTATGACTACTCCTCCTAAAGGTTTGGTTATCCGAGTAATATTGTGAGTCCATTATTAAAAATTTGGACTATAGCCGGCTAAGTGGGGGGTATATTCTCGTCCGTAGGCCGAGTTACGTCCCCGTAGCAACATCGGTGAGGAGAAGAGACCGCCACCCCTATAATATCGAAATGTTCGTCAAGACACGCTCTAAATTTTGGATGAAAAGTGATTCGAGCATGTGGATATTTTTCTCTTGGAAAGGATTCGGATCCGGAATCGGGTCCGGATCCGCCACTGGTGCTGGCTCCGGGCGATGCTTGAGTTAATTGCTAATATCCTCATTTTGTGTGTAATGTATAAATCGTTTGTATGATTATTATGTATGATTTTATAGGACCATAGTTCGTGAAGATGAAGGTTTCAAGATCGCGCGTGGGAGAGGTGTGTTGTGACTCTCCCGGATGGGCGGCGCTTCCCCTTCACCCGTTAGCACAATGTACACGCACGCCCACTATAAGAGATGTGGAGTATATAGAGTTCGGATTCGGAGGTGCCCAGACACGCACAGGAAGAAGAGTACGGACTAATACCAGTCTGAGTCAAGATGAGCGAGTCGATTATTCAGTAGCGTAAATTGGGCACACCCAGGCTCCGCTGGAGCCCATGAGCTCGTTATGCAGTCTAGAGTAATATACATAATCTGTGTGATGTACCAAATGTTGTAGGTATTCAACTATTATGTATTATAAAGGCGTAGAACTCGAATCATAAGAGAGGAATTAAAAAGTTTTCGTTAAAAGGATTGTCTTGGGGACCTTCGGAGGTGTGGTGTGGTAATCCCAAATGAATAAACAAACTCGAGAGAATGTAATAAAACCAACATACATAAGAGGATAGAAGGAAAAGAGGACGAAGGGCAGGTATATGGAAGCAAAGGATGAAAGAGGCATAGTTGAGGAGAGAGGAAAAGGATGGAGTGAATGATAGAAATTCTCATGTGTTGGAGTTTAGCAGAGATGTAAGTTCATAATAGCCACACACCTGGTGATGGAGCCGTGGCGGTGCTGAGTTAGTATGCATATTCCGTTTGCTATTTTTATTTAAAATTCATTCCCTGAGATTGAAATCTTGTTAATATAAGTTTGATATTAATTTTTTTTATTAGTTTCTCTTCAATCCGTACATACATGACTAGATTCTTCACTATTCCACTCTCGTATCTATTTTTGTTATCAATCACAAACGCATTAGGAAAAGTTAAAAAAAACTTAAATAAATACAAATGTGTTTTAATTCTTTCCTTGTTTTTTTTTTTTTTTTTTTTTTTTTATATAACACGTAGATAAATCATCCTAGCACTTAGAACACTCTCACCCTGTTTTGGGCCTTTTGGGCAGAGCCCTAATCAGCGAGGAGGTTGTCACCTTCTATTTAAACGTCCGAGCAGGACGTAAGCCAAGCCCAAGAGAGTAGAATTAAGCTTCACATTTTACTCATTTTTCCACCGGCACACAAAACTCCAGCATATAGCAAACAACTGGGGTATACAAAAATCGCCAAAGAAACTCTCTTTGTGTTGGGCGTATATTGTCATCTAATACACTTATGGATGGCTTGTCCCCGGGGCGACTATATAATTATATATTTAAATAATATATAAAAATTTTAAAAATATCATATATATAAAAGAGCATGAGCGAATAATAAAAAAAAAATACTCTATAAATATTTCAGTGAGTACATAGACCGAAAAAGAGTACAAATACATACATCGCCACAGAACCATCAATATATTGACAAAATTATAAATATACTAATTATTATTAATACTATTCACTATTCGAGTTACTTATCTAATTAATACACTACTTAAATAACATACTATTGTCGGGTATGTTCCCAAACAAGCAATTATTAACGATAACATTTAATACTGAGACTACTCTCTCTTAATTTTTAACACTTGGCCGACTATCTTTTTCGAGTGAGAAACCTTTCCTCTTGTCATTTGATGATAAAAATTTATATTTATTCGACAACCAATTATTATTTATTAAACAAGTTTAATTACTATTAATTATTTATTTATCATTATTATTACTTATAAAATTTTGAGTAATTTTATTATTAATTATTATTTACTTATTACTTATTCACTCTATCTCCATCCAGTGTACTTAATTAATCATTATCTATCCATTATTATTATTATTATTAAACATTATATGTAATAGTAAACTCGAATTATTAGTATCCATAATTTAATTATTAATCTCTCATTAATTAATATTAATTTATTAATATTATTATTTATTATATTACTTTATAACTTAAATTAATTAAATTATTATTTTGGTAACAATATCAACTATTTTTCACGATCTGTTAATTAAAATCTTATATAATAAAAGCTTTACCTGAACATACTATAGTCTCACTATATTATACATTATTAAATATAACACTATCTTCTATTCAGAAGTATTGGAAATACAACAAATACTCCTAGCATACAACACAAATATTGTATCTTGCAGGGGCAGAAGAAGCTCCTATATGAGTCATTAAATGTAATATATAAAGATTTCGTGAGAGGCCTCAATTAATCCATATTATGTTGGGCTACTCAAAAAACAAGTTTTATACCACAACTTAAACCATATACAGAATTTCCACACAATTAGTATCTAATATAATAAAATATCAGTTTCAGATTAAAAGATATAATAATTATAATTTCTCCAAAAATTTATCTCCATAACAATAGATATCATTATATTCTAATTCTATATTAAAAAAATTGTATACCTAAATATGTGACTTCTGCACTAGTGAGTGCAAACTTAAAACGTAAAAAATTTGAGGGATTTTTTGGATTCAATATTTTCCAACTGAAATACAAAATTTTTTTGTTTTGAATATGATTAATGATGTAAAGGAATATTCAGGTATATATAAAACCACCAATCCAGATTCTGCCCTCACCCCACTTTGTTTTCCCATGGATAACAACTTTTCTGAAAATCCAGTCCCTTCCGTGACCGTTATTGATGGTATGATTTTCAAGTCATATTTTCTTACAAAGTGAATTGTTATCCTCATTCGTCTGTTTGAAAACAATTTACTCCACTAAGCGGCAAAACCATTGAGGGCAGATAAAAATTTCAGTAAATCAAAACGCACACACATTTCACATTCACAATTCTACCTAACACACGTATATAACAACATATACCGCTCTTTGGAATAGATGTTTTTGCACCTAATAAGTATAATGATTGTTTTACACCCAACTAAGCTTTTTAGAGAATGAAAATAGTTTTGATTTCAATTGAATTTTTTATTTTATATTACTTTAGTGGGTAGCTATCATAATTTAAGTAATAAGTAGTTCCAATATATTAAAAATTTTTTTAGGGTTTTCGTTTCATTATCTAAATAAGTGAATGTTTGCTGTTTTGTACCCATTAAATTAGAAATTTTTCTCTTTTGAAATTTTAAAGCAATTTGAAATGGCTAGAAAAAATGGGTTGGCACAGTATTAGAAGTTCTACTATACTTTTACGGTACCCTTACCCACACCTTAAATGGTTACAATTCATAATTGATTAGGGTTCAGCCCGTGAGCGATGGTGTTTATTATTATTATATTTTTTTATTATATTAGAATCTCTCTCCGGTGTTCCTCAGGGATATCTCCCAGTGTTCCATAAGACCTTATGTAGTCTTTCCTGTTTTTGTTATACAAAAGATCCTATTATGATAAATGGCAAAACCGTTTATGAAACTACTTATACTACACTTGTGAAAAAAATATTACTGTTAACATTAACTAAAGTTTCCACACTTACACCAGTAAAGTAACAAACATTGCCTATTTTAACAACGTAACAAACATTTATTTCATACACTTTTCAAGTCATATTCTCTAACATATTATATGAGTTAAATTTTTTTATCCTATTGTGGCACTAGGTAATATTTAACAAAATTTATCATTACACCTCTCTCTCATAGAGCTATAATCCACTCAACGAGCACCAAGAAACTAATCATTTCAACAAACACAAATTATCGAGATTAAAGACAAAAGACATGACATAACCACAAACAGTAAAAATTCTCATATAAATAAAAAATAGTCTATATAGTAACTTTGAATAACACTAAAATTTTAATACTGGATTTATAAAGTGGCAGTAATAATCAAGATAGAATCTTTCACGTAAGTGTAAGATCCAGAATCATATCGTACCATGTCTCCTCCTGGCTCCATCGGCCTCGAGCAACCAAGCTTCGATCTATTTGATCTATTGTCTTTGATTAAGTCTATGAATCGTAGCTATAGTGTGAGTAGAAACAATAGACACGGATAGATAAAATAAAAGTTTCATTATAAATAATGTTACTACAGAAAATGAATATGGACTTTACGTTATAGCGATTGCGCTTTCATTAAAGCTGGCAGAATTCATATACTGAATCCTCAGGAGAATTAATAAACTAACGACAAACCGTATAACCATTATCCCAACCAATTTAACTTCGAATTAAGAACAGTCAGACCCGCCATTTACACAAAGTTCCCATACTTCAACCTCATACAGGTAAAAGTATCACCCCCTCCGTAATTAAACACAGACATTGAATACAAAAAAACAGTAAACCTATTCCCTATTTTTCACTTTTTTCAAAGCATTATTTCTAATCTTTCCATTGCTAATTTTCTTATCATACATCGTTATATTTTAGATCAATCAAAATCTCCTTATAAAAACCTTACATCATCAGTAACGGCTATCAACTGGCAAACGAGCGATGTGCTTGCATGACATTAACAAAGTTTTAAACCAAACATACTACACAACCTAATAACAAAGGAGTGACCAAAGATTTCATAATAATTAAGTTATTCCTTATGAAATACACATAAATAATACTCATAAGTTAAGAAAGTGTATATAACGTGCATTTTTACAGCCCCATATGCAGTAAATCAGTAAATCAGATCCAAATCAAACCATCCCCTAAAAACAGTAGCGTGATACAACTCCCCCGTACCCCTACGAGACCCGTCCCTCCTCCCCCCACTTGCACCCTTTGTATCATTTGATAACTATAAATCTGATTATTCATCTGTCACATTTCGAGGAATCATTTTTCGATGAGAGACCGATAAAATTACAATATATATGGTAAGTTCTTTATTTATTCACCAACACATTTATCACGAGAGTGAGAGTATGCTAAAAACGCTACAACATAAGTTTTCTGCATCAATTAAACTTGAACATATGAGCTCTTTACCTGAACTAAGAATATAATGTCTACTCAGCGACAAATCCTAACAGAGAATTCTCAGGTTCCATCTCGTTAATTCACAACCATATACGAAATCTTTACGACACATAATACGTAACTTAACACACTATAACACACTCAAAGTTCATACTTAATCAACAGATATATCGTAACTAACACACTCGACAGTATCAGTGAGAGCCGTCCAACGTCTCTTGAATATTCACGTACCACTTTTGTGAATTTATATTCCAGCTTCTCTTTTTCCTAATGAATTTAATCTGTCGCCCAAGATACTTTTCATTTTTGATATTTTCAGGTTGTCTCATTTATACCTACAATATCTACAACATATTCTCATATATATATCGGCACCTTTAAATTATATTAAAACTATAACAGTACTCTATAACGAATTATAATATGGAATTTTATTACATCTTTATATTTCTAACATAAATATATAGCATAAACTATAAAATTACATGAGAAACTAAGAATATATAATATTGTACAACGACAAACCTTTTAACATACCTCATTAGTATATAAATATAATTCATGATAACGGTTTCATTCAAGGAATAAATTCCAACTTACACTTGATACATTTAAACAATATCGAGCTTGTGACTATTGAAATAAGTGTTAAGAAATGATTCGTTTCAAGATAATATATTTGATATACTCATAAATATCTCATAGAAAGTTAATAAAGGGTATTTAGTTAATAGAAAATGACGTAGCTCAAGACATTACATATTACATTTTAATCAACTACTATTGACATTGAACTTTTCTTTAGCCTCTTATAATTCTCAACATCTGAAACATTACATCAACTAAATAATAATAATTATATTAAACTTTTTAAGAATATATTTATAATAAATTAAAAAACTAATGTGAATTGAATAGTGAAACCTATCCTATCCACAATATCAATATGTCAATTCAAATGCGATGGTGCATGTGTGTTCAAATGATATAAATTAACAATCATATCCTTACCTATATTCCTATCAGAAGTATATAAGTAATATATATCAATAATTATTTTCATATAAATCACTCTCATGTTATATTAGAAAGTTAAAGTAGAAAGCTAATATATGTACCAAACATTTGATAAATAGGTTGAAAAATGTGTCAATATTATATACCAAATTAGTGATTCCATTATAATCTCTTCTTTAAAATTTAACTTTAGGAAAAATATAAACATAAACCCATTTGCAATAACGAAAAGCCTTATAAAAAACACGCACAATAGAGAATATGGGTCTCTAATATTCTGATAAGTCTTATAATTTTTATTTTTTCCGCTTCTTTCTTTCTGTGGCCACAACGATTAGTTGTAATAAAAGACGCAAAATTATGCTTTCACACTTCCGGCCATTACGTTGTAACACATTAGCTGCAAAACCATCGCCCCCTACACATTAATTCTACAAGTTAACTCACAATTTTCAATTCAAAATCAAACAGTGTAAAACTTAATACCACTCATACTAATATAACAAGAAAAACTTTACTTTCCACCTTGACTGCTTTTCTCTTATAACTTAGGATAACCTCTTTCAGTAAATCACACCCATGTCCGTGTTTACCATATTCGTCATGTCTCATTTGTTCTATCTGACTTATGTTACATTCAGTGACTGTAAATTGGTTTAACGAACTAAATATTAGATATTAATCAGATAGGGCATACCAGAAAATAAAACATTCTTACCATAGTAAAAATTCATTAAATAATTATAATCTAATACGATAGATCCCTCTACTATTGAACAATTTAACTAAAATTCTTCTTCTATGTGATCAATCACAATACTCATGAATTATTAATTGATCATCTGACATTAATTACTACACACTGTCAGTTGATTTAAGTTTGAAAATAAACTTGGAGAAAAAGCTAAAACAGCTAAACTTTACTTTTACATATCAAACATTTTCTAAAACTCAAGCTACATTAATACATAAACAGTTAATTCAAACGTGTACTCTAGAGATCCTCACTAATATTAATTAAATTTAATAATATAAAAGATAAATGGCGTGGTATAATCCGACTCATGTTCGAAATCTAAAATTCTAAAATTATTTGTTAATTAATTTCATATATGTAGTAAACTTCGAAACTCTCATTGAAAACCACATCCTTCCTATGTTTTACGGAGAACGAAATAACTCGGTCTATAAAACTAAACTAAACACTAGAATAAAATGGCTCTTACTTTCTTTGCTAAACATATTTTAGCCTACATACATTTTTCCAATACTCAGCTCTTATAAGAGAAAATTAATTAGCTGGCAGATTCTCCTCACCATATCATGTACGGCTATAACAAAAGATTGCCTTTAGATATTAAAAGTTATAACACTCTCTTTTTCGATAACAGACCCCGGCCCCTTTCGATTTTACAACCTTTACGCAAAAAACTATTATTATTATTCAATGTCTATGATTACTTTTAATAATTAATAACACCTTTCTTCCTATGTGAGTTATTTTATTATTAATGAGTCTAAGATGAGATTTATTAATTATTATTAAATTATTATCTAATGTTATTATTACTCTTGAGAAATTAATATTATCTTATCTAGATTAATCTATTATATACCAATTTAATTCCATTATTATATATTATTATTCAGAATACAATGCTGAGTCAAAAATATGTTATTATATATTATTATTCACTATTTTTTATTCAATTAATTTTAGTAGTTGTAATTGAAAATTTTTATTATTATTTTATTTATAATATTTCATTGACAACGTGAGTTGCACATCGATTATAGTTAAATATATTATAAGTATATTTATTTAATTATAATATATATAAATATATCTATCACTGTCAATAAGTTTATCATACTATATATTATTATTTTCTATTTATTTATTAATTATTATTCATTATATTCAAATTATTTATTTAATTAATTAATTTACTTACCTAATAGAGAGTTATTGATTAGTGAAAACAAATGACAACACTCAATGGTAAAAGTGGAATTAAATTAATAATTATAAATTATTAAATATTTATTATTATTATTTAGTTAATTAAATATATGTTGGTTTATATCTGTATTTTGCTCATTTAATTATTTTATTTATTATATAAATTTTATTATTCATATAAGCATTCATAATTATTATTTTGATAAATTATTAAATTATTATAATTATTTTATATTATTTATTATTTTTAAATTTTACACTATTTTTAGCACACCAACAATGTTTATAATATTCTGGCCCACCTAATATTATATGGAGTTCTACTTTTCCGTTTATAAATCTCTTTTTTTTTTTATTAATTATCTTTTTATTTCTATATCGATTAAATAATGTATCACTAATATCTTTCTCTACTTTGAGCCTAACTTTCCTAATGTTTACTTAAACTCTCGTCACCATACTGCTAAATTCTCTCTACTTTGTTAATGAATGGTATGTATTATAAGTAATATTTGATCTCTATTATTACAACAAATTCATGTTCTAACATACTAAAGTTTATTTGTTAATTTTTATCATAGTTTTTCTTAACCTCATCCCTCCATTTAAACTCTCACTCCCACGACTATTTAATTATTTAACTTTTAGCTTCAAGAACTAATCTTTTCCAATATGAGAGATTGAAGTTCCTCTCTCTGAACTTATTTTATATATATATATATATATGTTAAAGTCCGTGGAAAGGTGCTTAGAACCTCTACTGGAGTCAAAACATTCTGCTTCAATGCTCCTGGGTTACAGGAACAACCTGCTAAAATCATGTAACGCTAACATAGGCACAAAAACCTTTGCGAAAAATGGACTTGAGTGAGTCAATGTCTGCAACGTTCACAACCGGACAATGTACATAGATAGCATTCTGCCTCCTGAGATATTCACCTTTTCAAAATGAATACTTTCAAGAGATCTGTTTCAAAATTCATTTTGGAAATTCGGTAACTATCATAATCTATGGAGAATCTTGGTACCCCCACCACTGTCCTTTTTATTGTTAAATTTGTCACCACAGCTATTGTGCCCATGCTATCGTTATTTGACTTTAGTTTGATGATCCAGTAAGTCGTGAACACTCGAGCAGCAGAATGCCATGTGATCACAGTAAGAGTCCCAAGCACTATTCTATGGATTTTAAGAAGTGCAGTGCTCCCCAAAGGATTGGAGAAGACCCCTTGAAACCTTTTATTCGATACCTTCTATTTTCGTTTGAGACAGAGTTTTCGTACATTGCCTAGCTGCAGTGCTACTTACAGGCATGTGGACAATTGAAAAAACAGAGTTTAACTTTACCTTTTTATTAGCAAAGGTTAAATTCAAATTATTGTAGTATTGAGGGTGAAGGTATTTTGCTTCCCAGTCTAATTCATTGGAAGAAACTTGCCAAAGATCATTGTGAAGATGTGTAGTGAAAACTGCATTGGTTTTGACAAGATGACCATACGGGGAGTGCAGATTCACGGCATACATAAACACACCCTTTAAAAAAAGATTTTAAAAATTGATCATTATTTTTGCACAAACCTCTATAATAAAGTAAATGGAAGATGAAATTAAGGCTGAGATTTTTATATTCCCTTGAAATTCAATTTCACTGTGTTAGTTATTCTACTTCTGAAAATTATTTACATAGACATGAACAAAATATTTAGTCACATAGTTAACCTAGATATGTATAAAATTTGTAGTAATAAACCACGATTAGACAGAAGTCTAATCTGTTCATAAGTTATAAAACTGAATGCTCTATCTCTTTTAAACCTTACTGTTTGTTAGTCCTATCAATTTGTGAGCATATCAGTAAGTAATTTTTATAAGCAGAAGGTATAAATATTTATATAAGTTGAAAAACGTTGGGATTATTTATCAGCCTTTACCAGTGTATGAATGTTTATGAACAATAGATTTTTAATATTTTTCATTTTCAGGAAAACTATTAGAGTTTAGAAATAAAATTATCATTGAAAACAGAAAAAAAGTATTAAATAAATTTCATTCCTTGTAAAAGGGGATTTCGGACAATTTTGTGAACAAAAAATAAAATATCTTAAATTTACACCCCATTTTGACGAACCAAACATCAAAAGGAAAATCTCATCCAATCATTTCCATTTCTGCAATAAAAGGACAGTTGGTTTAGTAGAGTTTTTTTTTTCTTCATTTCCGTCTTTTTGATATGAACTTATTCAATTCTGTGTGCCGTTTTTTTTTTCTTATTTGGCAAAATATATTTCAAATTCAATAAATATAATATTCAAATTTAGATAGACATTTTTGCTCAGCTTTTTGGTGTATTTCTTATAATTTTATTAGATAGTTGAATATTGGTCCAATTTTAATTTCACATAAAAAAAAAAAAATGAACAAAAGACCTTTAAACTTTCAGATATTCCAGGGTTATTTTAGTGGTTTATTTGGCTCATGATTACACAGATTTGGGTATGCCAACTTTTCACTTCGAGGGACTAAAATGTTGAAAATTTATTTTTTCATTATTTCCTAGCATATTGAAATTTCAAAAATTTTCGGGAAAAAAACGCACCATGGAAAAATAATTTTCTACAAAAATAAAGCTGTATATTGAAGTTTCAAGTACCAAAGTTTTATAATCGGTAAATTATCTCAGCTCTGAAGCACAAAAATATTATTTAAAAAATATTCTAATTGTTATATATTGTAACAAATGAGAATGTGAAAAGAACTGGACAATAATTTTGTTCTAGATTGAAATTCCAAAGTTTGATTTAAAATATGTTTTGCCCCCCCCCCCCCGAGAAAAAAAATGTCAAACTGAATTGAATACGATCATATCAAATGGTTGGATATGAATAATAGCTTTTCTTCTTTTCTACTAATATATTGTCATTTTTATTGCAGATTTAAGAGTGGTTTGGGATATCTTTCTTTTGACATATAATTCACCTTGATCGGATAAAAAAATTTATCTTGGGAGTTATTTTTTGTCAAAAGTTGGAAATAAGGATAACTTTTTTATTCTAAAAATGTCAAATCTCAAAAGGAATGAAAAAGATTGGTTAAAAAAATCTTCTCTCTTTTATTAAGAATTTTAGAAAATATGAGTATATACCTAGCAATTTTTGTTTTCTTTTTTTCTGAATAAGGAGATAAATCAAAATCTATGAAAATTCTTGATAAATCCCTTAATTATCTTAATTAAGTTACACATATTACTTTTAGAAAATTCTTTCAATGCTTATATCAAGTGAGTTTTGGTATATTTTTGACTTTTATGTTTTAGATATCC
>JABUQX010033484.1:32500-35877 GCA_015478945.1 Trachelipus rathkii
AAATTCAAGGTTTATGAGAGTGCTTTTGTTAGCTAACCTTCTTGTTCCGTCGATAATATCCACGTAATCAAATGATTGTGTAAAACGCCAGTCAACTGTCATAGCTTCCCAAAAGGTTGAGGTACTCTTATCAATATCTGTAATAATTGGAGCAATAGCAGACCTAAAATTGACAATATTTTTTTAGAATATTAAAGTTTAAACGATATACATATTTCTATCTCAAAAAGTAAAGTAAAATATCTCACAAATGGATATTTCCTTATTAAGCTTTAAGTATAAAAAAAACGCAGACGAAATTTAAAAAACATGAAAATGGAGTATTGAATATTTAAAACCACTTTTGCATTACTGAAGCTAAAATTATAAGAAGTTTTCTATTTTTTAAACTGAAAAACCAATAAATGTGACACAGTAGTCCATTTTACCTGTTGTATAATATTAAAAGTTTCAAAGTTTCAGGGTTGTCTAAGTGAACATTTGAATCAATATTGAAATAGGCATCACATGAAACTTCATAGCACTTCGCCCTATAGTATAAAAAATGGTAATTATAATCACCAATTGAACAAAAAAATAAAATACTAAATTGAAACACTGAGATTATAATCTCTGAGACTATGATTTGTGTAGCTGCTTTCAGAAATTACCGTTGTCTTTGAATCCAGAAACTCTTGTTTCTTTATTTTTAATCCCAGAATCACACACAATCAACATTTCATCCCAGAAACACACATAATCAACACTTCGAGACCCTAAAAATTTTCCTTCGTAAAAAAATGCAACAGTCCTACTGGCTCCTCTATCTCGCATTGTTTCTGCTATTATACAATTTTAAAATGCCAACTCTAATTTTGTTTCTTCCTCTCTTTCTCTCTCTCTTTCCTTTTGTATCTCTTACGGTAGTACTGTTGTCATAACTTCTGGTAAAGACAAGCTGTTTACCCAAACTTTTGCCTTTAATTTCCCTCTACACGATTCCAGAGTTATTTCTCCTCCCCGCCTCTCCAACTCATTAAGATGTTATTTCTCTCTCTCTCTCTCTCTCTCTCTCTCTCTCTCTCTCTCTCTCTCTCTCTCTCTCTCTCTCTCTCTCTCTCTCTCTCTCTCTCTCTCTTAACATTGAAGAGGCGGATGGTTTTGAAAGTATTAGTCATGTGCTTCTTAAAACATGTTTTTTTGAGCTTGAAACTTGCCTTGTCCAAATGTTTCGTCTCTGCCTATTAACCTTTCCCTCCAGCTGGAAGTATGCACTAGTTCAGGTTGTGCTGAAAAACGGAGGACCCCCAGTCAAACCGTCAAACTATCGTCGTATCTCTCAAACCTCTATTCTTTCTTAAAGTTTCGAATCTATTATTAACAGAAAGATTTAGAAATATCTTTATCTTTTAATCTTATCTCTGATTGTTAGTATGCCTTCTGTAAGGAACTCTTGAGTGGTGATCTTCTTTGCATTCTTTCTGACTCTTGGTCCTCTGCTCTTCCGCCTTTCGATAAATCTTTGGCTGAGTCGCTAGACATATTGAAGGCTTTCGGTAAAGTCGGCACAAAGCTTAAATTTCTAATCTTCTCTCTTTCGGTAGCTATACTTCACTCTATAACCTTCCCATTAGCAGTTCGTCGTTCTATTACTGCTGCTGTTGATACCGACCATTTCTCTCTCTCTCTCTCTCTCTCTTTCTCTCTCTCTCTCTCTCTCTCTCTCTCTCTCTCTCTCTCTCTCTCTCTCTCTCTCTCTCTCTCTCTCTCTCTCTCTCTCTCTCACTCTCTCAATAGTGGGGTTCCTCAGAATTTTGTTCTATCCCCAACTCTTTTTATATTTTGCCTTAATGAAGTATCTGTTGCTTTGTTTCCTGTTCACTCTTAGACCGATAACTCCACTTTTCATTACTCCTTCCAATTTGAAAGACGACCCCACTGAACAGCAAATAGATGTTACTGACTTCTGATCTTCCTCGTACCTCTAGTTGGGTTAAAGAAAACATGACTTTTTTTAATGCCTCATTAATTCAGAGACTCCTGCAGATTGTCAAACGGCGACACTGTTGTTAATGGTTCGAATCCTGGCGCGAGTGAAATTTTTCTCCCTTATTTATATATTATATTATTATATTATATATATATATATATATATATATATTATATATAATTATATATTATATATATATATATATATTATATTATATATATTATATATACTTATATATATATTATGACCTTTCCCGTTGAAGAAACTGAATTTGTTTAAACTTGTAGGAAATACTATATATATACAATATACATAATAAGTGGCCAAAATAAAAAAAAAAATAAAAATAAATAAATAATAAAATGCTAATTAAGGTCTAATTAAGGTCTTCTAGCACTAGTGAGGTTGACTCTGAAAATGATTCAGTACTATGACAATGATTCAATGATTCAATCATAGAACGACCGAGTTGACTCAAAGCTGACTCACAATAAGCCATCGAATCTTTTTAATAGTCACAAGGAATTTACGATTGCATTGTTGTTTTTGTCGTATTTTTTTTTACATTGATTGAAGGAACAGACAGGTGAGATCTTTTAAAATGAAAACAATACCCTCGTATTAGAGACCACTATACTAAGAATGCATGGCAAGCGTGGTGAGTAGCTTCTCGCCCTACACCCTCCCCTTTTATGCTTGGAAAGTAATGTCTGCCAAACGTAAGATGTTTGTCGACATTACTTATTTGTTTCTTTCTCATCTTTAAATTGATTTTGAGCATTTTTTAAGTATTGCAAATAATTGTTTAAGACTTTACGTCATTTCTCGAAACCAGCTTATAATTTTTTACATTTTAATTTCACCGTCTGCTTCAAACTGGAGAGTGACAAATAAATAATAAATTCATAAATAAATAAAGTTCATAAAAGTCAATAAAATACTTTACAAAGAAAGCTGCTTAGCTGATGATTCCTGAGTTCGGTCAAAGCTGCTAATGAAATGAATTTCGTTGTAATTTTCATTTTTTCTCTCTCTAAAAAATGTTTTAACTAATTCTTCATGACCTTTGACCTGTTAAACAGGAAAATAAAGCTTTCAAAGGTGAAAAAACACTGGCCAACAAAAAAATTTTTTTTTTTGCTGCCAAGGATATTTTATCGAATTTATAGTATATCGGGTGTGCTGATTTCAGAAATGACATTAGCTATCCAATATTGGCTCTAGTTCTTGAGATACAGGGTGTTCCAGATTTACTCTTATACAAATATGTTTTTTAATGCATATTTTACAGTAATATCGTTTTATTTCTTTTTAAGGGGCTTACCTTTATATATACTTTATTTTTTTCTATTTTCAGAACACTATGAGTAATTCACGAAGAGCCTGTTTGAATAACATCAATGTATTC
>JABUQX010033485.1:0-22500 GCA_015478945.1 Trachelipus rathkii
GAGATCCTCTCACCTCTCTCCCTCCTCAACCTTTAAAATTCAGTACTGCACTTAAATATAATAGAATGAATGGTACATTGTAATTATAATGCACGAGGGGTGTTCACCCCAAATTTAATGAAAACACAGGATTCTCTGAAAGAAAATGCGAATAGTGAAAAAACTAATAATTGTTTGTATTAAGGAAAAAAAGCTATAGCCTCATCAAATAAAACCTCATAAGACATTTTTATATTTGATCCATGCTCAGTTAAGGTCTTTCAGGCCATCTACTTAGTCTCAAGTTAGAACTAGGTTTGTCCTAGAAGTATCTATCCTGTGACAAGAGTAATGTAAAATACACATAAAGTTACAGGTACAATGTTTAGGCACATAGAAGATATGAACAGTAAGCTATAGCCACATAAGCACCATAACGCAGACGATACCACAAGTCAATAACCCACTAACCCACATAACATAGCGTCATGGGTTTGCAAAATCACCACAAAGCACCCATAGCGTCAAAACTGTAAACAAAAATCCACAATTGGCTTAATCAAAAATAATGAAACTATGTATGATTCCAAGACATCCACATCCATAATACCTAGTAATGGTCACACAGGCAATTAATAACTAGTTATGTCACACATGCAGTGCTAAACATTAATAACTAACTATAACAAAAACCCACTAATTGGCTCGTCTAAATACAATGTTATGAACCCAACCGCATGCGCATAACGCTATCTCAACCTTTCTTAAAGGTGTTTGCAAATCGAGTCAGCACTCAACACGACCTTCTGTGCAGACCATTCCAAAAATTTAACAACCCGATTACTGAATGTCATACTTTTTCTATATCAAGAGGGCATAACTTCTTCTATTTTCTTATTATCCCCCTAGTCACCATCTCCATCTCTTACTTAGGAAAATTTATTGTGGTTTCCTATCATTAAATCAATAATGTAAATATTTTTGTAGACTGTGTATCATGTCCCCTCTGAGAAATCGCGCTTTCTACAGTAAAACATTTCCTAACTCCTTAGCCCTCTCATATGCTCTTACCCCTCAAACCCTCAATAAATGCATCCTTGTGGTCCCATGGTGTGCAGCCTCTCTAAGCAATAATCTAAGTCTTTCTTCTTAAATAAGGGGCCCAAAAACCTGTGCGTAATACTCTATTACTTGCCTAACATAGCTATTATATAGTTACTTGTTACTTCCTTGCTCTTGTAAACAACATTGCCAATTTTATAATTCGCATATTGAGAAGTATATCTTAAATTTCCAAACACGATTAGCTTACTTCAATATCTGCTTATAACACACCTAAATCTTTTTCTTGGCCACAACTAAGTCAATCCCTATCCTATCCTTAGTAAAACTTTGATTGTGATAACCTAGGAAGAACTTACAATTTCTACGATAAAATTTCAAATTGCCTTTTTAATTATATTTTTGATAAAATAGTATATGCATATTTATTACCAATTAATATATAAGTTTAATTTTTAGTTTAATTAAATATTTAAATATATACCTGTAAGACGTTAATAATATACTGAGTAAATTCAATTCTAATTATTTCCTTTATAAAATGATTTGAACACATTGAAGAATATCTCTTAAATATAGGGTGCAAGTTCTCTGACAGAATCATGTGAGTGTCACCCGACCCCCGATTTTAATCGAAATTTGGTAACAACTCATTTGTGGCAACAAAACTCACTCCCCTAAAACAAGAAATATAGGTTCAATTTGAGTTAGGGGCTGCATTAACACAGCCCTCCCCAATTTGGGGGTTCCGCGATAGCTTGCCTCTTTCAAAGACTGATAACTTGGGTTCTACTTAATGCAGAATCAAAATTAAATTCCATTTTAAAGGGAATTCATAGATCTATAAAAAAGGCAGAAAAAAAAATCTGTACAACAAGTTAAAAAATTATAAGGTTTAAAAAAAAAAATTCCCCCCCACCCCCTCCTTTGTTGATCATTTTAAAAAACCGCAGACTTCACAAACAACAATCAGACATCTAACAACATATACAAACAATAAAAAGCTGCTTATGTGATTGAAAACCTGCTTTTAGCCTTAAGAAAAAATAGGGTTTCTATGTAAAAATTAATTTTTGAAAGTATGATTTATAATTTTAAAGACATTAATGCTCTTCAGGTACATACTTAAATTGAATATATATAGGTAATATAATAATATATAACATATTAAATTATATATAATAATATATATATATTATATATATATATTAATATAATAATATATTATAGATAATATATATATATATATATAATCCGTAAATATATATATAATTATTAATATAATATATGTATATTATATATATAAATAATATATTATATAATATATATATAAAAAATATATATATATATATAATGATTATTCCAGAAAATTTTAGTATCAATTACAGTAGTAAGAAATTTTTTTACACATTGATGCATATAGAGGAAAGTTCAAGGATAACCATAGGTTGACTGCAATCTCTATTATAAACAAAAAAATATGTGTGACAAACTCTGAGGACCATACAACAATGCAGAGTAACCATATGAACTCACGCACTACAAATGACAGACATATCGGTACAAACTGTGAAAAATAACTGCGCTGGAAAAATAATGCGAATCCTAACGGCCGAAGAAGACACTCAAGTTCATCAAGGTAAGAATGTGCTTAAACCAGATAAACACAAATGCGCACGACGAACCACAATAAGATATGAACAGAAAGTTAATCGACTCCCTAAATAAGCCTTACAGAAACTGGAGTTCCTCCTATACAAATTCGTAAATAAAAGTTCCTAAGGGTTAGACTATTACAATTTATTGCTGAAAAAATAAATGAATCAATTTAACTTGTGAATTTCACCATTTCTCTAAACATAAGAGAATTCATTAGTTGAACTAGTTTTTTCAAAATTAAAGTGGTCTATTAAGGAAAAAATAAATGCAAATGCATACACTACCATATAACTATATACTATAGATATATTATAGTATATAATATTATTATAATATAAATATATTATATATTAATATAATAATTAATATATATATATAATGTATATTAAGTATATATATATAATATATATATAAATTATATATATATATATAATAATAGATATAAAATATATAAAAAATATATTATATATATAGATATAAAATCCAAGATGCAAACATACATACAAAGTCGACTGTTATTCAGAAATTCATCTCAGGCTTCAACAGGTCGAAAAGAAAATTTGAAGAAGCTTCAGTTATTGACAACATGGACACAATGGAAGAAAACCAAGACATATGAAAATCTTAGTTATATATAATTCGTAAGGTGAAAAATTATTACTTTTTGAAATTAAGCTATTAAATTTTTTAAGTGTAAGAATAATTGAAGAAAAATTTTTATTGCAATATATTATCTATATATATAGATTTATATAAATATATATATATATATTATATAATAATAAATAATTATATATTATATATAAATACTTAATATAATATATATAATATATATATAATGATATTAATATTAATATGTATAATTATATATTATATTATTATAAATAATATAATATATATATATAATATATATATATAATATATATATATAATATAATATATATATATATATAATATATTATATAGATAAATATTGTAGTTGAAGAAATCTATAAAGAATTAAGAGAAGAATATTGACAGCAATATAGAAAAAGAACCAAAATTTGAACTCTTTCAACCAATTATCAATCAGCAAGATAACCAATCGGAAACTATTTTGGATCAGTAAATATAATGGTAAAGAATTCTCCGCACAATTAATAAGCATATATGGGTATACTGCGAGAAGTTCAAACTTATCACAAGGCAAGCTTTTAACAGTGCAGAAGCTAAAGAGAAAGGTTGTTGCATTCTTATGAAGAGATGAATCAAATATGTGCCAGAAAAGCGATTCTTAAAGCATTAAAACAGAGAGAAATGCGAGAGCACAAACCAGGAAATAGGTTATACTTGGGAATCTGTAAAAACTAATGGAAAAAGTACAATGGAAAACTGTTTGATCTTATTGGATTGTCAAACATTTTGCTAAATTAAGCCCCCAAAAAAAAATATGGTGTTAGCGGAGCTAAAGGGGACCCATATAGTAATGTGTTATTATACACCACCAAAAATCCAAAATAAGAGGTTGCAATTGGTATTAAAGTCATAACTTATAAAGATCGCTAAGAAAAACAGTGTGTCATGATGAATGATTGGCAGGTGCCATGCCAATATTGTAGAAATTGCCCAAAAAAAGAAGAATTAGTAAAGTACTTTAAAACGATTGAAAATATGAACACTTGAGATTCAGTCACATATTCACAATGGGTAAGTACAGACAGATCAAATTTTAATTACAACAGTACAAAATAAAGAATTTCAAAATATTGGACGTAAGAAATTTAATGAAATTAATCAAGGCCACATTTATCCGTAAAAGCTCATCTAATTATCTTAAGAACAAAGTCAACCTACCTGAAATGAGGTATAATACCTCGGTGATTTTCGAAAACTAACTTATTGTACAAGAGCCAGTCAGTTTTGGCTTTCAAAGGGTCAATGATCAATGTTACAAACAGCCTTTTGTGTATATTATAAAAAAGATGTGTCACAACATGAAAGTTGTTGCATTTAGTGATGTACTTAATAAAACATTCAACCATCAGTAATTGCCTTCAAGTTAAAGTTGACGAAGAAAAACTTAAAGAACAATTATGCAACAAACCAAATCGTTTAAGTGATGGCTGTGGCTGCACAGTATCAAAAACCAAATATTTGTCCTTGTCAGCTTTTAATTATATGAAGTGGAAATTCTTTGGGGAACCGGTCATTGAGGAAAAAGTGGTGAGATGGAATTGGTTGATCCATCTAAAATGAAAGTGCCAAGTGCAGCCTACAAAGCCCATAATAAGAGCAAGATACTTCTAAACTGCAGACAGTTTTCTTACTACTGTAATGAATATATTACGATTGAATAAACGCATATACATCACAGAAGGAAAGAGTATTATAGAGCTGAATAAAAAACTGAAGAAAGGTTTGAAAACTGATCAAACACATGAGGCATAACATACTAAAATTACTCATAACAACTGAAACTTGAAAGCCTTTCAGATAATGCAATTCAAAAATCGTCCAAAGAAGGCTAAATATTGAAGTAAAACATACATCGAAATTGATGAAGACTCTCATTGAATCATGGAGCAGCAGAATAAATAAGTCACTATATTTGCTGCAACTTTAAGCAATATATTCATCTGGTAATGAAATTAACTCGGAGACTTGATGATTATAATATTATCTGAAGGAGGCAAACAAGGTATGTATATATCCCAAATGTTTATGACAAAGTGGGATGAAAGGAAAAGATCTAAAAACTGCGCTTCCAAAACTAACACCAGGAAAGAAAATAAATTAACACTTGATTTATATTTGTACACGTATACAAATCAATAAGAGTATAAAATTCTGTTCCTTTAATAATTAAACACATAGATTTTCTGTATTATGTGGTAAGTATTGCCTGTGAACAATAAAATATAACTCGAGTTTACACTTATAAATTAAAACCAAGAACAGTATAATTAAATAAATGATATATAATATATATATAATATATATAATTTATATATATAATATATTATATATATAGTATATATATATAATATTATATATATACAATTTAAATTTACATGAAATGTTAATGTAATAAAATTATAAATATTCAAAAAATGAAATTTTACATATTAGAAACCCTTTTTGTTTTGGCTAAATAACAAGGTATTCCAATCAAATAACAGATCTTTTTATGTGTGTTAATATGTAAAAAATTCTCAAGTGAAATAAGAGGAACTGGGTTTGTAAAATTGATCAGACAAAAGGGGGGTGGGGGGAAGATTTTTTTAAACACCTTATATACTTTTTTAAAAATATGATTGTACATATTTTTGTTATCATAGCCTTTTTTTAATAACATCTATTTAATTCCTTAAAATGCAATTGAATGAATCTCATAAAGTAGAACCAAATTATCAGCATGAAAAGAAGGGAGTATCCGCGGAACCACCCCCAAGAATTGGGGGGCTGTGGTGCAGCCCAAACCAATTGAACTAAATTTAGGGGAGTGAGTTTTTGTGTTCCAAAGATTGTAGCCAAATTTCATTAAAAATCTGGAGGGGGCGGGTGCAACTTTGCAAAAATTTTGCATGTATTTGTTCAGAGAATGCAATCCATAGATGCCAAATATTACTATTATTTCAGGTGATAACTAGGAATAATTATTATTAATTTAGGAAAAAAAAAATTAAATAAAAAAATCAAAAAAATCAAAAAATCATGTTTTCATAAAAAAATCATTTGATTTAATCAACTGATTAAATCAATTTGATTTAATCAGTGCCAACCCTTTTGGAAAACATGACATATTTATTACATGTATAATTTGTGACAATTTTTATGTCAGAACTGAATCATGGTTAAGCTCACAGATATTTGAAAAAAAAATGCTATCAGCCAGAAAGCAAATGAACCACTCTGTTTTCTTCCTTTTTAAATATAGCTACAGCTACAATCCTCTCTCTGAATAAAGCCCTGTTTGACCTGAGTGTGAGTGGGGGAAATTGTAAAAGGTGAATGATTCTATCTTTAGAAGTAAGTTTTCATCCAAAGTTGTTTCCTTTTATCTCATGATTGGTTTAGTGGGCAAAACACGTGGGAATTATCACTATCATTGTTAACTAAATTCAACTTTATATTCTAAAACTTTGTTTGAATTTAATTTGACTGAAACTAACTATTTATTCCAAATTGAATATCATTTAAACTATATTAAAGGACTTAGACTTTTCAATGATTGGAATCATATTTTCTTGTTTACAAAGGCAAAATACAATTGAAATAATTATTTAAGCAATATTTACATTTCATTTAAGTCCCCTATTATATATTTATTTATTTATTTCTATTTCACGGAAGAAGCAAAAGAAATGATTTATCATGCTATATCAATATGAGTAATAATATAAGATATATATATATATAATAATATATTATAGCTATATATTATATATATATTATAATATATGTATATAAAGATATATAATATATAAATAATTATATATAATATAATATATATAGTAATATAATACACTAGTGATATACTGAGTCAGAGTCCCAGACTCAGGGACTCTGCCAATTTTAGTTAACTCTTGACTAGGTCTAATTCTACTGATAATATGGCCAACTCCAATAATAAGTAACATGTACCTGAAATTTTGTTACAAATTTTTTTTTTCTTCTAATTACCGTATGTATTTGCATACTTTATAAATTTAACTGTCACAATGGCATGTGCAAGTGCAACTAATTTGACTGGTATAACCATTCTATTGTACTTCATATACAGGTGTATATTAAGAAAGGATATCAAATAAATTACTATAAATTTTTTGTTGTAGTAGTTTTCACTCCTTTCAAATAGCAAGCAATAAATTTGGATTTCCTTAAATAAAAGAATAATCAAACAATGAGTTCGTTAGCCTTGTATTGTAATTGAGAAAGCTAAGATAGTAAAGTAATTACTAATATTTTCTTTGAAAATATATATTTTATATATAGTTTTATATAAACTGTCCCATGGATATCCTCCTCTAGTAAGTCCAGAGTGAACTTACAAGAATCCCAACAGACAATGACGGAATTCAGTGGGCATTAATCCCCACAATGTAATGTTGACTGTTTAACTAATTTACTGTTAGAACTTACTCACCAAACTACCGAAGAACCAGATGAACAATTGTTATATTAATTTTGTGATAATTTAAATTAAGTTTACCAGAACCATAGGTTAAGTAGATCTACTTAAATTTAATATAGCTAGCCTAGGGCAGAACTAACTAGATCAGAGTTTGTTTTAAATTTGTTAACTTGTTTATAGATATAGTTTCATATCTTTTAGGCTTTAGTGATATAGAAAGAACTGTAATTTAAGGTAATACTAAAGTTAAGTTAATAAAATTTAAGGTATTTTCCGTAGATGATCGTGGTACTTTGGAGAGTAATAATGTAGAAAAACCATTTATTGAATGCAGTATAATGTGTTAAGGAGGAGATTCCAATAGCTGAGTGAGAGAGAGTGAAATAAATGTTAGAATATTTGATATTAGTTAAAAGCAAGAAGTGTTAGAAAAAAATGTTTGGTACGAGTTAGGGATGGTATTCATTGTAGCATGAGGACTGGGTGATTGGCTTATGGCAGCGAAATGAGAAAGGAAAAACTATAAGTAAGCAGTTAATTGGTCTGCAGATAATAAGAAATAAGCATTTAGGACTTCAAAAGTCCAATCAGCCTTACCTGCGTAACCAGGTTGGACTGTCTTCCAGATTGGAAAGGATCGAGAAGATGGCCAAGGTAATGTGAAGTATCTAAAGGAATGCTTGAGGCATGCTAATGGAAGACTATAATATAATACATAGATAAACTTTCAAAATAAAGGATAGAAGAAACGATTGAGAGTATGTTATCAGGTCCAGTATAATAGATCATTGATACGAAATAATAAAGGAGATTGAAGTACACAAATATTGATTCAAATGTGATTGTCATTGTGGTACAAAATATAGGAACAGGAAGTCAGACTGAATTAGATAGAGTATTATAAGGAGTTGATTAGAAGAAAAAGCTAAGTGAAGAAGGCAGTGGGATTTCGTGATTTTACCTAGTTAGGTGCTGGTCAGAATATTGGGAAGTAGGCTTGAAAAAGAGTTAAATAAAAGTTTAAGAAATTTTTTCAGAAAATAATTAGGTTTTTGGATTTGTGGAAGAAAATTCTGACAAAGAGTTAGAAGCAGTAGACGAAGTTCACTTGAGTCATAAAAGTGTTGAGCTTTCAGGTAATCATTTGAATCACTTGTTCTACAAAAAAACTAGAAAGTTTGAGATGATGGCTAAAATATTGAATTATAATAATAGCAAATCTGCAAGGTAACTGTAATAAGAAAACTACGTGTACAGCTCCAGTTAAAGAATGAAGCAATAAAGTAACAGCGAATTTGAATAATTAAATATTCGACAACAAATGCCCATAGCCCATTGAAATAAAAAAGTTTGCTTATAAAACATCAGAAAGGAAATCGAGACATATAGCATGAGCTGAAAGGGGTTAAATGAAGATGTAATAGAAACCCTTAGCAGTAAAAAATAATAGACAGATAACAGTTTATTATCCCATCATAAAGGAAGAATTGTGGTGTGGCGCTGAAGATAAAAACAATTTTTCAATGTGATAATGACTAACATTAAAACTAATTCAGAATGTAACTTGTGTACGGTATCTTATGTACAACTATAAATTCAGCAATAGGGCAATGTTACCATGTTGGCAAAAAACGCCAACCTAAGGTGGTTTTTCATAATTTTTGGGTAATTTTGGGTATTTTTAATTATTAATTACTTAAACCTTTACAGTCATATAACATTTTATATGTTGTTTTGTTGTGTTTTAAATACTCAGGGTAATGGAATTGAATAAAAGTTAACCAATGAAGATTATTCAACTGTTGAGTGACATTTTGATTAAATTAACTTTTTTTTTAAATCAAAATACACAGGCGAATGTAAGAATAAGCAATGAGATAAGAATTTCATACAGAGGCCTACTCAAAAAGTTATCAATAATTGAAAAAAGATAATAAGAAATTAATAATTAAAGAATAAAAACAATAAAGAATCGTGTAAGACAACAACAAACAGTTTAAATGCAAGTGATGATCTATCTATTTACTCACAACCAGTGCCTGCAGGGAACTATTCACCGTCAACACCTACAAAATTCAAAAAACGCAACAACTCTTTCAACATTCAATATTTTAAAAACTTTCGTAATATATCAAGCAATTCCGGAAATCTCCAAAAAAATTTTTTCCAACATCCATTGACCACGATGAAAAAAACAATAATGCTTGGTGTGCTAAAATACAGAGATCCAGAGCCTAAAGACATTTAATTAAAAAGAACATCAGAAAGTTATTAATGACAATCACCAATATATATAAAATATATATATATTATATACCATATATATGATAATATATAAATAAGATACATTATATATATATATATAATTATATATATATATATATATAATTAATATATATATAAATATATATATAAAATATATATATATATATATATATAATAGTATATATAATAATATAAATAATATATATACCGGAAATAATATATATATATATATATATATATATATATACTATAGTAGCATGTTTATTTAAATCCTTAAAACAATAAAATATTAAAAATATATACAAAGATAAGTAATATAATATATATATATAAATAATATATAATATAAATATAATATATATAATATATAATTATATATAAGAAATTATATATAATATAATAATAGCGTAATATATATATATAAATAGATAAAATATAAGTATAGTAATATATATAATAATATAATAATCATTTGTTAAGAATATACGAAATATATAGATAATAGTATATTCCTTATGTTATATCGAATACCTTTGGTATAATAATTATATTATATTTTCCAGTTTAATGCTTTTCCTGCTGATGAATTGATGCCTTTAAGCTGTAAAGATAGATGGAGGGAAACTGAAATCCCAAGAGGAATATTGATGAAGCCATCTAGTGAAAAACTATATTATATTATTATATGATTATTATTATATATATATTAATAATAATAATAATAATAGATAATAATAATAATAAAAATAAGAACTACTTACATTCTACTAATTTAAAACTGTTTACACTTACTGTAAACTGTAAAATACACAAACATATATTGAAGCAGCTATGGTTTTCATTTGCTACAAATTGTCTTAGTTGCATTTTTGGGAAACAGTGTTAAAACAGTCTAGAGCAGTGATTCCCGACTGGAATGGCATGGCACAGAAGGGTACTGTGGACAATGGCCAAAAGTGTTCAAAGATTTTTAATTATTGTACACTTAGTTTTTCAAATTTGTGCTCGATTGAAATTCTCATAACATCTGTATCAAACCTAACAATAGAAGAGGAATAATTGGCGTACTTAATGATGACATTCTGAAATTAAAACATAAAGAAGTACCCATTGACGAATTCTGGATAAATATTAACATTGAATATCTTCATTGCAAAAACAAACAAAAAAACAAGAAGAAGCTTTGGTGATCCAATTACAGTGTTTTACATCTTACCAGTATGAATTGGGATTTTCTGCATTCGCAAACATAATAACTAGCAAAAGAGAAAAATTTCAAACTGTTGAAAAAGAAATGAGAGTATGTTTTAACCAGCATCCCATCTAATATTAAAAAGATCAGCAAATCGCATCAAGCCCAAGTATCTCATTAAAAATTACTTGCTGCTGGTTAGTATCATTATTTTATATTTCATATTGATATGAATATTATATATTACAATATTATGTATTGCTTGTAGTATTGTACTTACTGATTGTTTAACTTTAACCCTGTTAAATTTTGAGTGGTGATCTATCCTAGAACAAGTACACTTTGCTTATCATAATATCAATTATCCTTTATTTTATTGACATATTACCTCTTGGGCTAGTTCTAAACAATAATGGCTAGAGATTCTTTAAAACAAGACATAATATTTCATTAAATATTTTACCTAAAGGAAGCCCCACTTCTGGTCTACTGCGAGTCTTTTTATACTGTATGCATGCTTCACATTCCTCACTAACTTTCTATTCATTTTCTGATAGGTTTCCAGTCAGCCTCCTCTATTTCATCCTTATAAGTGTCCCCTACTAAATCCCATAACTTTTCCTTTCCTGGATGACCAAACTGTAAGTGCAAACGATGCACGACCTTATCTCTATTCTTTTTATCCATGAAATCTTCCTATTTACTCCCTTGCCACCAGACTCTCCTACTTAACCCTCTTCTCAAAAGAATTTTTAAATGCCCTTTTTAATCCTCTATGCACTTCACTTTCATAATATTAAAAAAAAAACTTAATTTCATTTTCTCTAAGATTTAAGCCTACATGCATGCTTTTTAAAGATTCCATGCCTAATAACCAAGTTATATACCCTTTTACATCCTCCGGGTTAAAAAAAATATTTATTACCCACATGGCATGGTATATGTAATCACCAATTACATACTTCCCTTTTATCCATCTCATAAATTCACACACTTCTTCTCTTTCTTTATCACTCATACTGCCTACCACTATTCCTAGTCATTTTTCCCCCATCACATTTTTCTGACACCCTGCGTCTATTAACACACATATTGATTCATATCTCTCGTATTCTTCTTATCTACTAAACCCTCTCCATAAAAGCTTGAGAGTCCTTATTCATCCATCTTCGACCCCTTCCAAAACTTGTAATGACTCCCCTAGCTTGTTAATAATCTTTTCCTTTTTCATCAACTCTCTTCCTGGTCCGATACTGGGACATGCTAGCGAGCCAATATGATAGACTGACCTACAGTCATATTGGCACCTCATCACAGACTGACCATACTTATCCTAGGATTTTAAGACTCTCATCTTGTATATCAATGTTTTCATTGCTGCCATCTTTTTCTCCTCTTCGTTTCCCAAATCCCCTTTTTCTCCTATCTATCCTCCCAAACCTTCACATACATTTATCAACCCACTTTAAAATCTTGAAATACCATATGCATTCCTACCACAATAAGCAATACGATTTGTCTCTGATTCATTTTCAACATTTGCCCTTCCAGCAGGTCTTACACTCAAACTCCTCACCCAAATTACTCGCCAGTTCTTTACACTTATCCTTAATTTAATCTCAATATTCTACATAAATACTGTCTCATACTCTCACCATTCCTCCAATATAGGAAATATTCTAAAATTTTGTTTTATCTATACTTCTCTTGTTGTTCACGTTGCTCATACTCTTTTTATCCAATTTTCCCAACACTTTTGTACAACGTTCTTCTTTACTCAAAGTTATCCAGAAGCAATGTACAGAACTCTCAAAATCTTTTTCACCCATAGTCATTATACTCACCTCCAGGACAATCTAATACATCCATCCAACTAAACGACCATTCAACCTTTTCTTCCACACTCAATAATCATCATATTTCCTCTTGCCCATTCCCATCACCAACGAAAATGCTGCAAACAACAATTTCTACTCTTGAATCCATGCCTCTCCTTTCCTCTTACCCTCCTGCTGGATGATTCATCCATAATTCATTTTCATATGCACAAAAAACAACAAGCCAAAAACCTAATCACGCTCGAGCTTACAACTAAGAAACTATGCTAACTATTCTACTATTAAAGAAAAATTACACTAACATTAAATGAAGTAATCGAAAATTTCTTGCTTATGGATGTCACACTTATAAGGAATATTAGGTTTAGGTGTTTATGATGATTATGAAAAATATATAAAAATAATTCATTGAATAAAGGTTATACGTCAAACACCAATTCAAATCGTGCATAAAGCTTCTCTGATACCTACCCATAACTAATTAACTTATATAAAGCCATACTGTACCTAAAAGAATAATGCTATCTTCACGCTTAAATCTAATGAATGCTCATACTCCCTTCCTTTGTTCCTGATTGAATAATGATACACTGTAACGCTTGTCTTAAAGCTTAATGCTCCCAACACTGTAGCGTCAAATACGCTTCTGCATTTAATTAATTAAAGTAATTACTTTAATAACCTAGAGAACATAGAACTCTTCTTCTAAAAACCGCGGGGTTGGGTCGCTGTTTAATCAAACGATGTAAAAAGTTTATTTTATTTCTTTATTAAAAATGTTTTTTTCATATTCTAGTTTCTATCTGTAAAAAGCTCAAAACAATATTAATATATTATATATATATATATATATATATATATACTATATATATATATATATATATATATATATATATAAATATATATATATATATATATATATTATATATATAATATATATATATTAGATATATAATATATATATAATATATATATATATATAGTAGAAAAGTATATATTTATATACATATATATAGTAGGCAGGCCCGCATTTAACTACTCTAGCGCCCATGGGCCTAAAAAAAATTTACGGGCTCCTTATTATATTATATTATATATATATTATATATATTAGTTAGTATATTATATATATATAATATTATATATATATATATATATATATATATATTATATATATATATATATATATAATATATGATATTATACATATATTATATTATATTATATATATATATATATAATATATAATATATATATTATATATATATATTTATTGTATATATATACATATTATTATATATTATTATAGTATTATAGTATATTTATATATTATATATTTTATTTTTATATTGTATTATATGTTTTTATTATATATTATTTTATTAGTATATCATATTATAGTAGGTAGTAGTGATTTTTATATGTATATATATATATATAATATATATATATATATATATATATATATATATATATATATATATTTATATTATATATATATAATGTAATATTATATATATATATTCAATATTTATATTTATATATATATATATATATATATATATATATAATTATATATCAATACTGTGTTTTATTCCATCTCCATGTCATGATTAATCATTCATTATCAGGTTGTTCGTCTTGCCTTCGTTAGCAAATTTTGGTAATAATATCTTGTATCTAAATTTTAAACGTGAAAGTCATTTTTCAATAGCAAGTGCTAGCAAGATTGAACTAAACGCTGTTGTGGAACGGGACAACGTAAATATTTTTAACCCTTCTAAGTGTGGAAGATGATCTTTCAGCTGAGCTAGTTTGGTCGCAGGAGGAACAAAAATACTATTTTAAAGCATATTCATCTTTGGGAAAGTATATCATGAAGGCTTTTGGTATATAAATATTTGTTTAATTGGAACAAGGTTTGACTGACATTACCTTCTTCTAAAAAGCAAACATTTTAAATGAATGCATTCTACTCCAAAATCTTCTAAGTCGGATCGATAGATTTTTTTGTAATTATTTAGCTGATTTATGAATGTCGTCTAGGTCGGTTTCGGTGAGATTTGATAAGAATAAAAACTTTTCTGAAAATTCGCTGTATGCAAAACTTTGCCTATTTAATTCTGTTGACAGCTTATCTAATATAGTATTGAAGCTTGCTTGAAGAATGCATATTTGATAATTTTCTTCTTTCTCAGATCTTAGTTTAGATACATTCTTGATGTCTTTTTGTGTAAAGATTTTCAATTTTTCTTTGGCACAATTTTCGTAGGTTTCTAATGAACTTCTAATTTCATTAAATAAGTTACACAGAGAGTTATACAAATTAATAACGGTGGCTACATCCATATCTTCAGATTGCTATTTTTTATTTACAGAATCAAATCTTTCAAGTATTGGTTCCCATATTACAGACATAAAGAGTATTTCATAGGAACTCTCTTTTTTCAAAATTCCCTTTGCCTCTTGCAGAATGACTGGTTTTGATGACTCATTTGATTGAATGACATTTTTATCTTCAGATATAGAGTTTAAAGCCTTAACAATAGCTTCCAAACCTTTGTTTAGACTTTTACAAGCTTCTGCTCGAGTTGACCACCTTGTCCCACATAGTGTTTTGACAGTATATTCTTTGAAGAAAGATTCTAAGATACCCCAACGATGCGTAGAGCCCTAGAAAAAATTATAAAGATTCTGAAGCAAAGCAAAAAAAGAAATCGCCTGTTTACAACATGTGGCAGCGCTAGATCCCACTAAATTAAGGGAATGAGCTGAACATAGTATGAAATATGCTAGGTGGTTGACCTCTTTAATTCTTGTTTACAGGCCAGAATAATATTCCTGACATATTAGCCAGCATTATCATATCTTGACTCCGACAACTACTTTTGTCTATTCATTTGCTTTGAGAAAACTCATCACCATTGATTCGTTTCCGGCTAGTTCTTTAACTGTATGACCAGGATTTTTAATAAACCCTAAAAAGCGTTCTTTAGACGTACCTTCTTTGCTAACATATCTGATGATAAAGCTCAGCTGATCTTTATGAGTAATGTCTGGAGTGGAATCAACAATAATAGAAAAATACTTACTTTCCTGAATTTCTTTCACTATTTCACTGATTCTGGAGGGCGGCAAATTCTGGAGGGCGGAATATTTTTTTAAAAAACTTATATGTTGTATTTGTAGTGATATATATATATATATAAATATATATAAATATATTATTATATATAATATATATATATATATATATATATATATATAAAATATATATATATATATATATTATATATATATATATATATATATATTATATATATATATATATATGATATATATATTATGATATATCACTTACAAATAAAACACATATAAGTTTTTAAAAAAATATTCCACCCTCCAGAATTTGCCGCCCTGGGCCCGGGCCCATGGGGCCCATGCTTTAGATACGGCCATATATATATATATATATATATATAATATATATAATATATATATATATATATATTATATAATATATATATAATATAGTGGACCGATGCAATGTGGTTTGAGTCTTTTAAAAACGGGTGTGGTCGGCATTTGCGTCTGAGGATCTTAAGTACGGCCGAGGAATGGTCCGTGTGCATAAGTCTTTATATTTAACTATATATATTAATATATATATAATTATATAATATATATATTTATATATATTATATAAGGAGTAGGTTTGGGGTGTTCGATGGATGCAACAGAAAATTGCAGACAATCCTCACCATGTAGCAGAAATATTGTTCACCGGTGAGGCAAATTTTTCCAGAGACGCCATATCGAACTTCCACAACAATCACATATGGGTTGATGAGAACCCACATGCAATAGTGAAAGCCGCATCCAACACCAATTTTCCATTGATGATGGGTCGAAATTGTTGGCGACCATTTGATAGGTCCATTTTTTTACCAGCGAGGCTAACTGGATGCGTTTATTCGCCGAATTTCTTGACATGACTTGCCTATCACTAACTGGAAGACTCCCAAATCTAGATCAGATCGAAAAATGTATTTCATGGCACGACGGCTCGTCCAGCTCATTCAGTTTATTGCTCGTAAACTATTTGAACACTGTTATTCACGCCGGGGAATAGGTCGAGGAGTCACAACCTGGCCTCCGCTGTCTCCAGACCTAAATGCATTGGATTTCTTTTTTGTGGGGTCACCCTGAAGACATTTGGTTTATAACATGCAAAGTTGAAAGTCCCGAGAATAAGTGCTCGCATAATACGTGCGAATCTTGTGACACAACTCGCGCACACACTAGCGGTATATTTGAAACGCTGTCCACGCCAATCAACTGCGTCGCCGAATAGAAGGCTCTGTATTGCCTGTGGGGTGCTCATTTTTTCAACATTTGTTATACCTTAGTGCACCATCTTCGTTATTTTGTTCTGATATTTTCTTCTTGCAGTATGTATGTATTCTTATAATTAAATAAATTGATTGAATTTGTTATTAATTACCTTTCCAAATTTAGTTTACTGTTTTAGATGTAACTTAAATGTTTAAACTAGGTTTTCATCCATACTTGTATCTGGGAAACACAGGTTTTTCGGTGAAATGTTTTACTTGACGACATATATCTTATATCTTCGGCAGAACATAAATTTATCCCAAACCTTTCTTCTATATAAACGAAACTGCATATATATATGTTAAATATAATATAGTATATTTATATAATATATAATATATTATATTATATTATAATATATATTAATATTATATATATATATTATATATAATCTAAATATATATATATATTACTATATAATAAATATAATATATATAATATATATATATATTAATAATATTTATATATATATATATATAGTTATTTATATAATATAATAATATATATATATTCATTTTTTTTCCTCTGCTGTTTTAAATAGAATAATAGTTAGATCATTTAATGGTAATGTTTTCATTATCTGCTTCTTTACAGAAGGGAAATTTAACCCCATTACCCAATCTTATATTCGGTTTATCCCTTTATAATCAGTCCTTTACAACATCCAAACTTTAGGTTGCAAAATTACCCAGACACATTAATGATCAGTTCATATAGGAACCAAGTAAGTTTTCATTTATTTTTTTATTGTCATAATTTGTTTTTTGAGACTAAGTTGAAAAGTATAAATAAGCAAATTAAGAGAAAAATTTGAAAAAGTAAATATATTATTTTTAAAATAAAACTCAAACCTATACTCTGAGCCTTAGGGTGTTCAATCATAAATTTAACTAGACGATTTATACAAGGAATCATATTGTCTTAGAGATTATATATAATTCGATAGTTAATGGTGAATTTTTATAACTTTTTTATTCTTTTAAACTAATATGAAAACTCTAATATCTAATATCATAAAAAATTCTAGCCCTTTTTTTTATTTTCAAAAACCTGTCTGCGTCAATATTCACAATTTTTAACAAATCAAAACTCAGCACTACATAAAATTTTAATGCTTAAGAACGAGCAAATAGTGACCAATTTATAAAAATGGAATTACAGTATTTCCATCACGGTTATTGAACATCCAAAATCCTTTGTGGTGAATTTATAAAAATTTATGGACTCGAAAAATTCAGTACAAAATTGAAAAAAAGTAAATATCTTTTATTATTCATCCTGGATGAAACGATGTATAAAAATAATTTCTATTCTAGAAGCGTCACATACTATGGAAAGAAATGATCAACAGTATAAGTTCAAAATATCACAAACGTAAATTGCAAAGCCTCCTCTATCATGTCATTACAGTCGAATTCTTGTCTACAGATCTCTCTCTCTCTCTCTCTCTCTCTCCTCTCTCTCTCTCTCTCTCTCTCCTCTCTCTCTCTCGTCTCTTCCTCTCTCTCTCTCCTCTCTTCGTCGTCGCTCTCTCTCTCTCTCCTCTCTCTTCTCTCTCTCTCTCTCTCGTTCTCTCTCTCTCTCTCTCTCTCTCTCTCTTCTCTCTCTCTCTCTCTCCTCGTTCTCTCTCGTCCATCTCTCTCATCTCCCTCTCTCCCTATCTCTTCCCTCTCTTCCCTCTCTCTCTCTCCTCTCCTCCTCTCCTTTCTCTCTCTCTCTCAATCTCTCAATTGGCATTCCTCCATCTCCTCCTTCTCCTCTCATTCTCTCACTCTCTCTCTCTCTCATCTTCTCTCTCTTCTCCTGCTCTCTTCTCTCCTCTGAATCTCTCCTCTCTCTTCGTCTCTCTCCTCTCTCTCTTCTCTCTCTCTCTCCTCTCCTTCTCTCTCTCTCTCTCTCTCTCTCTCTCTCTCTCTCTTCTCTCTCATCTCTCTTTCTCTCTCTCTCTCTCTCTCTCTTCTCTCTCTCTCTCTCTCTCTCTCTCTTCCCTCTCCCTCTCTCCCTCTCTCTCTCTTCTCTCTCTCTCTCTCTCTCTCTCGTCTCTCTCTCTCTCTTCTCTCCTCCTCTCGTCTCTCTCTCTCTCTCATCCTCTCTCATTTATATATATATTATATTATATACTATATATATATATATATAATATAATAATATATATATATATATAATATATTATATTATATATATATATATATAATATATATATATTAGCAGCAACGAACAAGCCAGAAATGCTCGAGGCCTACTCGATATTACTGACGATGCTGCTGCTGCTGCTAAGGAAATAACGACAATGAAATGAAACTCTCGAAAGTCGGATTAAACCATCCGCACTTTTATTACCCGATCGCGGATGGAATCAGGAAATGCCCCAAATAATATTATATATATATATAATATATAATTTATAATATATGATTATATAATATATATATGAATATAATATATATATAAAAATAAATATATAATATATATATATATATATTATAATATATATATATATATATATATTATGGCCGTGATTTAAAGCATGCCACATGGGCGGGCAGCCAGGGCGCAATATTCTGGAGGGCGCAAATTTCTGGAGGGCGGAATTATTTTTAAAAAACTTATATGTTGTTATTTGTATTGATATATATATATATATATATATATTATATATATATATATATATAGATATTATTATATAATATATATATATATATATTTATTATATATATATATTATATATATATATTATTAAATTATATAATAAATATCTACAGTATATATATTGATCTCTAAATACTATTTATATATACTATTATTGTATATATATGACTATAGTATATAACATATTGCTATATAGCTTAATATATTGTTAGTATTTTATATATATATATAATAATATATATATATATAATATATATATAATTTAAATTTCTTTCTATTCTTTTTCATTCACCAGTGGTTTCCAAGTACCAATTTTTGCATGTTAAAAAAGAAAAATGTTAAAGATTTTCCTTATTTAACATTAATTTGGCATTTTCATTTTCATCTCATCTAGCAACCCTGATTGATATCTTTCAGTTCATTTTTGCCCGATATTTAATGCGGTTTTGATTTTTGAGTCTGTGACTAATATATTTTTTTTATTGCTAGGCCTGAACCGCCTACGTGCTCTGGCTGATACATACATAAGTGCATCGGTTATGATGATTTATTCTAGAATCTAAAAGTTAAACAATTGAGTTTTTAGAAGTAGAACATTATTTATTGCTTTAATTAAATAGGAGACTGTTCAGTTCTTATAATAATTGATACTCGAAAAAGGTTGACCAAAATAAAATAACGTAAAATAGCAGAAGAGAAAAGGAGAAAGGAAAATGAAATGTTATCTAAAATACCAAAAGTAGACATTCTTTATCACAAAGACAAATGAATCTGTCGTGAGTGCGGATGAATCTGAAGTAATTTCAAGTCATTGATGACGATAAAGGGGTAATCGTGAAAACATAATGCATCGCTTCTTTAACGTTACTGGTCGAGAATAGTATCCAGGTCGACGACGGCAAAGACAAAGAAATCTTTATACCAAGCGATGATCCATTTTCATTGGAAGGTTAGTGAAGGCCACGCGAGCTACTTTGCAAAAAATGGGAATAATCAAAATTCAGACCATAGATTTTTTTTAATTCTAAGAGATTTTTCAGATAAAAGTAGATTTTTAACAAAATCTTTGTTTGAACGAAAACTTTTTGAATGGAGATGTTGTTAAACGTGACTATTTAGTGTACTCTAACATCCAAGGATGCGTCTTTTGGTGGCTTGTAAACTTTTTTGGAGCGGTGTTGTATATTCTCAGTTGTAACAGAAGATTTAACGATTGAAGCATGGCAATACAACGTTTATATGAAACATGAAAATTCCGTTCGCTATCGTGATTGTATGTTAAGAGACTAAGTAATTCATTTTGTAGAGTTGACAAGCAGCTGCTCTCTCAATTAAAGAAAGAGTAAATATTTGAGAAATTGTACTACAAAGAGTTTATTGCTTGTTATTAAGATCACTTTTCACGGGGTTTATCCATCCGAGGCGTGATGAATATAGCTGGCTCTGTTCGACCTGTAAATTTTTATGATGTGTTGGGAACTTATGCAGATTTGACCTTTTTTCAAAATCACTATCTCTAATTCAAAAATTCTGGCAAGGAAGAACGTTCTTATTTATCTACATAGCACTTACGAAGAACTTATGCCAATTTATGCTAAAGGTGAATCAAGTGAATAATAGTGAAAAGAAATTAGGAAAAGTATGTTTTCTATTAGTTGAATTCCACCCAGACATTACTCAAAGGATCAGCTGAGCTTTTATCATCAGATGATTTAGCAAAGAAGGTCGCCCAAAGAACGCTTTAAGTATTTCATTAAAAAATCCTGTTCATACAGGTAAAGAACTAGCGGAACGGTGATGAGCTTTCTCAAAGCAAATGAATTAGACATAAGCAGTTGTCGGGGTCAAACGTATGATAAATGCTGCTAATATGTCAGGAATATATTCTGGCCCGCAAACAAAGAATTAATAGAGTCAACCATCTAGCAATATTTCATACCATGTTTGCAGCTCATTCTCTTTTAATTAGTGGGATCTAGCGCTGCCAATGTTGTAAACAGGCGTTTCTTTTGCTTTGCTTCAGAATCTTTATAATTTTTTTCTCGGGCTCTACGCATCCTTGGGGTATCTTAGAATCTTTCTTTCAAAGAATATTACTGTTCAAAACACTATGTTGGCAAGGTGGTCAGCTCGAGTTAGAAGCTTGTAAAAAGTGTATAACAAAGGTTTGGAAAGCTATTGTTAAGGCTTAAACTCTATATCTGAGAAAAAATGAGAGACAGTCATTCAGCAAGGCATAAGGGAAATTTTAGAAAAAAATTGAGTTCCTATGAAATACTCTTTATGTCTGAAATAATGGGAACCAATACTTGAAAAATTTGATTCTGTGTAAATAAAAAATTGCAATC
>JABUQX010033486.1:0-32500 GCA_015478945.1 Trachelipus rathkii
AGAGAGACGAGATTAGGGACACATAAATATTACAAACATATTAATGTACTATTATAATTGTAATTAATGTGATGTAATATTATTGTAATTTAATATTGAGTATTATTATTGAAAAAATGTAAGATGAATAATATTTGGTCAGATATATTAAATTCTTAATTAATATTATTTAATTCTGGCAGAATATTGTGATTTGGTTGTGGAAATTGAATTATTCACTTAATTATTATTATATATTAATTTGTGTGTTTGTACTCGTTTAAAGCATTTGGAGTAGTAGTATGGCTGAGTGATTGTGATTTTGGATCGATGATGATAATAAAAACTTCATGTGGAGGATGCAAGAGATTGTCTGTAGCATTATTTGTCGTTATGATAATTATTAGTAGTAGTAAAATAGCAAATATAGTCCAAGATGAATTCAGTAGTATATTTAATGTTAGTTAAGCCTGAGGTAGGTAGCAGAAAGATTGTAAAAAATTGTTCATAAGATTTATTTATGTAATGTAAGATAAGTATAAATTACCACCGTAGTATATAAGTAAGGTGAATAGATAGTAGAGTTTAGATTATTAGTAGTAGGTAGTTGCAAGTTGAGGGTCTATGTTGCATTCATATAGATTTAATTGGTAGTAGATATTTAAATTGGAGTAATAGTAGAATAATGCAATAGACAAATGGATTAGGTGAGGTGTTATTGTGTTTTATGTTCATGGTAAGCGAGGATTTGTGTTCTTGGTATAGGGACTGAGTTATTGATTGGAGGTATATTACATTTTACAGTAGGTATTGGGATGAAATATCCTAGAAATATATATCATTATTTAAAATTATAAACTATACAATATATATACCGTATTATAATGTATTGTAATAATATTATGCATTGACATATTTAGCTTCTAAAATATAGAGAGTTTTATTCTGAAAAGAATCCTTAGGAAACAAGGTCAGTAATCAATACGGTTTTTAAGTATCTCTGTGAGCAAATGATAGATTTGTTCAAAATTAATAATTACATTAATGATAAATTATAACATAGGTATATTTTATACTAATGAGTTATGGTTTATACTATATACTTAAAAGTAAATTAAATCTAGATATCAATTTATTTCTTTCTCTGAAAAAAAATTAATTATAGCAGCTATCAATAATAATCCCAGTTAATCATAGTAGTTTTTGAATAATAACAAATGAGTATCTTTTTGTTTTGGAGCATAAGTAAATGAAAACATATGATGAATATGATGATAGCCTAAAAGATTAAATTTTGAGCAGAATAAAAATATTAAGATCACACTAGATATAATTATTAACAATTTAGAGAAGATCTGATAATATTTAATTACATATATTATATATATTATACGTATATATATGTTACTATCTATATAATATATATATATTATACTATATATATATATATTAATATTATATATATATATATATATATATATATATATTACCTATAAAAGCAAACAATTAATTCGATAAATAAAGATGTCGTATACGTGACTTTATATGTTTTGTTTGTTCGTTGTACGTACTAATCACAAAAGTCTGTGCGTATAAAAAACAGTAGAGAGCAGATCAGCTAGTACATTTGAAATGAACATTATGGTATTGCCCGAGGTGTACAGAAGATTTTTGCCTACTGTGGTTTTAATCTATAAAGATAAAAAGAGTTGAAAGCAACAGTAGGTGCGACTTAGACATCTACGTTTCTCGATAGCTATAGAGTAAGGGGGTGCTCAAGTAGGATAAACTCAGCCTATTCGAAGTGTCTCCAAAAGAAAGATCGAACACATACTATAAGAAGAAGGGTAATATAAAGATAAAGGGATATTAGTATTTGAGGCACTAAAAACCGTCATGGTTTCTCTGCGCGGAAGACGTTAATGGAAAAATTGGAATATTCTAGATACTGACGATTGAAAATAATAATGATTTTGTTCATTAAGATATATGGTTAAATTTTAAGTCTATATAAACTTCTATGCATAGTACATAATTTAGGGTTTATCTAATGAGTATTTCATATTCTATTGTGATATGAGTTGGTTGTATCTATTCTACTCTTATTAATCTTATCTAATCTGGAAATCATGTATTCAATCTATTCTTTATTTTCTAGTAAATCTACTAATCTACTTCTAATAATATGCTTACTTTATGTGGTTAATGTCATCGGTAATACATATCTAATAATTATCTAATTTTACTTTTTCTAGGAACTATTAATAGCTCTTTACAAACAAAAGAACATAATACTTTATTTATATAATTTCTATATATATTTTATGCTTGCTATTTATATAAGGTTCATGTCTAAGAATCATACTAGAATCTATATCTGAAGCGTGATTTCTAGTTACTTATCTAGTTTTTTCTAATATAGTGCTATCTATTCATAAAGTGGTGAATTCTTTATAAAATATTACTAGTGCTATTTTATTCCATAATTATGTACTCATTAATATATAGTAATAGCGAGAAAAAATTAAGAACCATAATACTGAATATATCTTTCTATTTTTTACTAGTATATAATTACTTGAATTAATATATCTCTCTGAAAGACTCCTATTTATTATATATCATAGAATATTTTATCTGATCAGTTTTATATAATAAACCTTCTAAGCTTCACTTCTTATTTAAATTCATATATTTATTGAAAGGTGCTATTTCTTCTTATATATAAAATAGTACGTGATCTAGCTGATTTAAGTTGGCTATAATATCAAATATCTCACAGAAATTTACCTTTAAGCTATCATAAGAGAAGGTGCATAGGGGGAGACATGATGCTGTCAATCAGATATAGATATAGATAATTAAATAAATTATGACAAAAAGAATTATCTCAGTTTGCATATTTTATTTTCCCATATATTATGATCAATCTAGGTATACATTTTATTAATAGTTACTAATGATATGTACTACTAGTAGCTAAAAAGATATTTCAAAAGTTATGCGATAAAAAAGTTAACTGGGGATGATGAAATTCCATAGATATTAAAAAAAGATTACATTAAAATGGTCTATAACTTAATGTTATAATTTACTAATGTATTTTATAAAGTTCCTAGGCATAATAAAATTACAAATTAGTTCAGATATATAATAGTCAAGGTATTAGAACTATATCAATTATTTTTCAGATGGTTATAAACTAAAATTTGCATCAATGCTGCATGTAGTCATATTATATATAAGGTATTTATTTGTGAAGAATATTAGATATTAAATGTTAAGATCAAGAGTAGTTATTACTATAAAACAAGATTTACCTTTATTTTATTATTTTATTAAAGTTTTCAGTGACGATTATACACCGAAATGAATTCACAGCAAGTCGCTACATGCAATATAGCGTGTCAAACATAGAGGTCATGTCTAAACATCTATTATATAACATACAATGAATAGAATGATTGAACGAGATGCTAAGACAATAGGAGTAGAAACATGTTTCGTGGGATTACGTATACACCCGTGAACAGTCATAGTATTTTAGCAGTAACTGGGTATAAAAATGAATCAAACGATCTGCTTCTGATTAGGAAGGATTGGGTTTTATCATAATATGAGTGTAATTAGGTAGGGGGTCGAAGGTAAGCATAACAACTAAAGCAGGATATCTATACAGAATGGAATTATGTAGCCGCTTTTAATAGGCAATAGAATATAAATTATTGCTAAAATAATATAGCAATATAAAAATCGAAGTAAAAAATATAATAAATTACAGCACTAACTGCATTTACATTAATTAAACTATATTAGAGTTTATTAGACTCCTTTAAAATCTATTGATATAGAAGACAGCTTATTATTTGAAATGAACATAATAGAATATATTAAATTCAAGATTAGGATCGTGAGTTACACAAATAATAAACGCTAATAGATCAATTAGTATTGAACTCATTATAAACTACCAAATATATTTCATGCATACCAATCTCAAAAACATTCATAATCTCGTCATGATTTTTTAGTGGAATATAAACAAATAGTAGCTATCGGACTTGCTAAGTTATACACAATAAATCATTGTGACATTATCAATTACATATTAGCACCATATCATCAAATTCACTTGAATTAAAAAGAGCTGTGCATGAAATAGCTTATTATCACTTATGAATTATTTATTTTAAAGTATATGTCAGAATTAATATTGATGATTTTCTATTAATTTTATAATTGATAGAACAGTTCGCATATTGTCGACTATCTGATCATTATATATGATATAATACAATAATTTTATTAATTATTAAATATAGAATTAGATTATGTACTTTATGGTAGTCGCGACTTTTGTTGAGTAATATTTTTACTTTATAATTATATTATTGAAGTATAATTATTCATTAGTGTATATTATTATTTAAATGTAATCAGCAATTAATATTTATGCAATTATTAATTATTAAAATATTTTATTATTATCATTTGAGTGATAATTGTTATTATTCAATTATCGATTAACTATAAATATCAATATATTATCTTATGTGACTAAATATAGTCTATTAGGTTAACTTAAGATGTCATTAATATAATTAGGTAAGATAACATTACCTTAATAGAATTAATTGGACATTTTATAGTATAAACATGTATAACTAGTTTTAATAGCTATAATAGTAAAGGTTAACTTATATCATTGGAGCTAAGTAGATAATGTTACATTTTAAGAAGGTATATACTAAATAGATTGATTATGATCAAAAGTATCCATATTAATTATAAGGCCTAATAACTCTAGCATCAGTATCTATGAATATTATTAGGGAGATATTTGCTCAGTAAATATAGATTAACAAATTATATAATTATATGTACTACATATAGATATAGAATAGATATGTTAATATATATATATCGATATAGCGCTAGGGATTTCTACATTTCAGTCCAAATCCTTCTTTATCACTAGTATTAAGGGAAAGGTAAGAGATAAAAAGTATTAAGGATGTTAATTATTCTGCATTGATTTATATATGATGTATGGACTAGTAATAATACATATTTTAGAATATATGCTATAAGTCATTCGATACTGAATGCTATTTTATTATGATTATACTATATGTATATTATAAGAAGATTGGATTTTATAGATGTACAATACAATATAGTACAATATGTGAATTTGATTATATAGATTTAAGAATATATATGGATTGAGTCATTTGGTGAGTAGTGTAAGCTATAACAATAAGAAATTAAAAGTGAACATACTATATAAATAGTTAGAAATTTGGAATTATATAACTAAGTATTAATAATGTATTTTTTTGAAGAAGCAAAAATAGAAAATACAGTGTGATATTCATACCATATACTCATAGTTCTCTAATAAAGGTTATGGTCATTTTGAAATAGACATATTAATGAACTTAGTAAGTAATAATAATATGACAAAGCTTCACTAACGAAATGAAGGAACTGAATTAATGAGTGACTGAAATAAACCCATACTTTTATGATACACTTTTATTTCATATTTGAGATAGATCTATCATAAATTACTTTAAATAATAGAAAATAAAAATTCAAGTATATAAAAGACTAAGTATATGTAGAGTAAAACTAAGAATAGCGATTTAGACTCCCGACATATTGAATATATACTTACAAATAATCTTTAAAGTGGTGAAATGATGAAAATACGCTTCTATCGGATAATTTCAGGATGCAAAAATGGTGAGATTTGATTGGAGTTGAATGGGCGACTTTAGATGCATCTGATTTTTGATTTTGTGAGCTTTTGAAATGGATCATAGAATTATGTACTTATATATAGCAAAAAAGAAAGTAAATGGTTATATAGTAAAAAAATGAATAATAGAGTACGTATATATATATATATATATAGTATATTATATATAGATTTCTTTACATGCTATACACCTTTTTTCGATTGAGATGCGATATATTTCATATATTCCATTATTCTAATCTAGAACGCATAAATGTCATTTGTATTGATCAGGTCAAGAATATATAGTAATAAGATTACAAACGAGTGTACAATCAAATGAGAATGAGTGGAGAGCATCTAGATGCGAAAATATAGATTGCGAGAAGTATCTAAGACTTTGTCTTAGTACTATATAAAGCTATTCGTTTTACCTTAGCGCACTTTATCAATATGAAATAAGTGAGAAATAGACCAATAAATAGTGTGATATACATTTGTGCTGATTTAGAAAGGTTAGTGAATTAAGTGTCTGAGTTGATATACTTTAAACTAAGGAAGAAACATTAATAGAATGCGCAGATACGGTATAGTGGATAGTAGTGAATATAACGTGTAATTACTTGTAATGTTCTTTAGCAAAGGAGAGTGAGGAGAATTAATGTATAGTTATTTGTGTGTTCGCATATGTGTGTAAAGGAATATTAGAGTATAATTAAAAGGAAAGATACAAAAACAAGGAGTTTAATATATTCTGGGAGGTCTTTAAGTGGATTATGCATAGTTTTACTGTTTCATAATGTGTATCGTTATCGTTATAGTATTGCAACATCAAAAGAGGATAGAAAAGAGAAAATTATTTTGGTGAAAATACAAATAGGTAGATACTAGAGAATCTTTGTGAGTCTGGTAAACATCGAGACAAATATTTTGAATGGAATAACCATCATTATAGAGAGAGGTTGGTGTGGCAACTTTGTGTGAGGGTCCGGGTCGAATAGAACATAGTAGGGGGCGGAAAGGCCCAGAGTAGCTGAGTGGAGATACATAGGATCGGGTGAGGCAGATGAATTATAGCAAGATTAACTGGCCACAACGCCTATTAGTGTATAGGCCGAGTTGCTGGAACCGTCACTACAGCAGTGGCATGTGTTAATTTTGAATATTATTGCATAACTTTAAATTTCTAGTCAAATATTTCATTCTAGCGATTTTTGAATCACTATATAAAATATATTAAGAAAGTCGATAAGATAACCAGGCAGTGAAATATTCGAATCGAAACATATTAATAAAGCTTAAATCTAGGGTTAAAGGATTACGTTATAATTTAAACATCTATTCACATTGTTCTAATTTTAAATGATAGATTTATTACTATAGTCTATAAACAAAGAGATATGCGTATTTAAGACATAGATAGATTATATATATGATGTATATAATTCTCGATAAACTCGCTAATATACTATAAGGAGTAATATATGTGAGTGAAGCTTGAAAAAAGCATATAGGAATGAACAGCCTAGGGCAGCATGTAGAGAAACTCACTAGAAATGCATTAAGACAAAATCTTATTAAACATTGAAGCCAGGACAGAAGATATCAAGAAGCAACTGGATACCTTTTCCGTAGTGTTTATTACGGATACGCCATTCAGAACGCAAATCTGTGTATTCGTGGCATCTATAACCAGGCCCCAATACAAAGACACTAATAATAAAAGACCACACACACACACCACACACTAACACAACACACAAAGCCAATAACACTTTCATCGAAACAACACACACTACATATATTCATATAAAATTAGATAGGTATTAGTTTTTTTATAGGGTAATGGTAATAAGTTGGTGTTGAAATTGATGGGTATATAAATTAATTTAAATATAAGTAAATAAGGGTATTTAATATAAATTACTATGCAATATTTATTATCAAAAAATGCTAAAAAAGGACAAAAATAAATAAAAATCCCAAAAATAACTGGATAAATATTTTATTGGATGGTTTATTAACAGCGAAGACTATATTTTCAATTGCAACCAATGTATATTACTATATAATAATTATTATAAGTTTATTATTATTTGCATTTAAGTATTAGTTATATATACTTATATTTAATAGTTATATATAGATTATATATTTATTTAATTAATTATAGTACTTAAATTTTTTATATTCCACTTAAGTAAAAGAAATAAACTATATGTAGTATCTGAGTGAAGTAATTAGCGTTACATATCCTAGATTGTCAGTTGTGTGTATCTCCCATTAATCTGAATAGTCAATATAGTATAATCATCTTCTCTGTATAGATCGGATATAGTATAGGTAATAGTAAATGTCATGAAAATAATAAATATCATGAAAGTAGAAGATTATGATCAGCGTATAAGTCAGAAAGAAACCACCCCCCTTACCTTCTACCTCTTGAATTACTCTTAAGTGGCGAGACTTTGCTGCAATAAATTTACTCCTAAGAGTTTCAACAATCAACCTAGTTAAGCGACAGACCACAACTGTGAATATCTCGTCAATGATGGGTTACATTCTCCCTCTGCCAAAGCCTTAACAAACCTTAAACTAATACATTCATAATAATAAATTAATTTAAAATGATAGTATGATTATATTTATATATTATATATTATATATATATATTTAAATAAGCAGTAGATATTAGGTCAAATACTTTTTCTGTTTGCTCACATTTCAAGCAATGATATAATATAATAATAAAATTAAAAATTAAAAATTAATAGATAAATGGGAAATATCATTAGAATTTTATCGAAGAAAATAAAATGAAAATAAATTCACATTATGTTTACAAATTTGTATATTATATAAAAATATATAATGAATTTAAACTCTCACTTTTAACAGACTGAAAAATGGAATCTGACTGTGACGCAGCATAGTTTACCTATTACCAATCACCTTGACCAGATAGAAGGGAAATCTTCTGTGAAAATTATACGTCCTCCAAAACCGTGTAGCACATCTTTGTGATTATCGCACACTCGGTAGGAGGGACGAAGAGCAGAGATGGAGATGCGAGATTGTTGAGGAGAGAAGAAAGGAAACGTTTTAGCAAATAAGATTGAGAGTAAGAGTATTATAGAGAGAGAGATGAAGATGAGAATGACATGAGAGAATATATCTCTGACCTTTTTTTTATTTTAGTTAAAGAAAATAAAAATTTTGTAAGTATATTACTCCTTATTTTAATTTATGGGTATTTTTATTTCAATTTATTATCATATTTTATTCAAATACCATTGATTCATATTCAATAATATATGAAATGATAACATAAAGGACTTGGCAGGTACTAGTCTATTCTTGTAGTAAATGCTTATTGATCATCATAAATTGTTAATATTATATATTATGAAAATATTATTAATTATATATATATAATATATATTATAAATTATTATTATTTAATATAGATACTAATTTAAACTATTAGCCCCGGGCTGGGGTCTAGGAGGTATTTCCCCCCCTTAAAAATAAATTATCAATTTTGTTTATTACTTTTATTATTTTTTTATTTTTATTTTTAATATTTTCCTTATTCAAAATCTATTACTATTAATTATTGTATATTATATATAGTATATATATTAATAACATTATTACAATAATAAATTTTAACCAATCTATACTCATGGATTAGGTTGATTTTCACTGGGCAATAAATAGTTATACCCTTAGAAATATTGTGATACGGTAATATATTCAAAGATATATACATAATTAAAAGGGCATCATTATTTTGGAATTTATAATATTTTAAAAAATAATAATTAATAATAATAAATTATAATATATTTGGGTAGATAACAAGTATATTAATATCTTTCGAGAAACCACATAAATAGTATACTGTACACTTAAAATAAATATCATGTATTCTTCCTTATTTTGTGATTAAGATTTAATATACATTCCTTTATGAATTATTCTATCAATTAACCTTTTTTAGTTATAGTATTTAAAAACTCACAATAATGTTTCAAGCAAATGTACTAACAGTAAACTATCATTCCACAATATATGTATAATATAAATCCTACAAAATTTCACAAATTCATTATCAAAATATTAAGAACTATACAACTCATTAAATAGCTTATGTAAAATTTATATAAAAAAATAATATGTAATATTGTTATAAATTATTACATATACATTTCTTCATTTGAAAGTGTTAAGCATTAATTATTTAACCTATCAATTACTGTTTTATATCAATCTATTTAATATATATATATATATATATATTAGTATATATATATATTATATTTGCTAGCATCACAGCAGGAGAGGTTCATAATCCATGATTGAACACCGAATCATTATTTCTGTCAAATATATAAAGCGATATAGTTAAGAAAATTTTTTTTATTTTTTCATTTCATTTTATTTATTATCAACAGAAGGTAATAATTACTTATTGGTTTGTATATTAATAATTTAATTTATGTTCAAAGTGATGTGTTAAGTATTTTTAACTAGTAATATTAGACTTAGTACTAATATATAAGTATACCTTTAATTAATTATTACACGTTAACATACCTATTTATATATAGGATTTATATAAATTAATTATTTAACTTTTATAAATCTTTCACAGACTCATAATTAGCAGCTTTAGGTCAAACTAATATATCAGAGTGAATAAGATATATGGTAACAGTGAGCAAAGAGAACTAATATTATATATAATTATATATTATTAATATATAAGTATAATATTATATATATTAATATATTATATATTATTCAGTATAATAAATATGTATACATACGATAGTCATGTGTTGACTTTTAGTTCGCTGTATTAAATTTATAGATTGTTACTAGGATTTACCTTCGGGTATAATACTTGGGTGGATATTAAATCGGAAATATCAACATATATCGGAATAATACGAATTTTATTAAAATATTAATAATTTATCGGGAAAAAGGGAATTTGATGTATTAAGTTAAGTTATATATTTAGTTAAGTTATATATTATTATTATATATACTTGTATATATATAAAAATTTGAGTGGTCACTGCTATGGATCATTGTATTAATAGTTTAATTTACTATATTGTACCTTATTACGTTAAGCTTTTTTAACCGCTCATATATTATTTAACCGTTTTGTTCCTAGAATAATTTATTGCGAGAGTAAGCCTTTGATGGAACCAAGTTTTTTTTAAAGTTTCAGGATTATATATTTAAACTTATCTTTATATAAAGATGAGTAACGTCAGGTATTAAAATATACACTTTTATATTTTTAGTATTATAATGGATTCATTAGTAAATTATACTATTACTACTATATATTATGCTATTCTAAGGGTAATAGAATTTTATAGAACTTATGACGCGGGATATGAACTTATGGTGATTATGGCACACACATATTGATATCACATTTAAAGAGTGACCTATTATCTTCGGAAACAGGTAACCAAGCAGCGGTACACACAAATTTCGTTAAATTCTAATTTTTCACATTGAATTCAACAAATAAACCAAAGGCAAATCTTTTCTCATTTAGGACCCGAGCAGAGGCAGTTAAGATCACACTTGTAAAATATACAAAAAGGAAGGTAACAGTAATCGATCTATTGGCAATGTTTTGGCTCAAATAGCAATAAACAAATATTAGTTTCTTATTTTAAATGACACTTTTTAAATCGTTAAATAAAATAATCTGTGAATCAGTTTTCTTTCTAAATTTTAAGCACTTATAATAATGTCTTGGCACTCTAAAATTTATCTGTCCGAAACTGACACAATTTAGTAAATAGTTAAGAGCTAAAAACGTCACTCATTCAAAGGCTTTATTTTTAAATAAAGTAAGCACTTACAGTTTGAAATACCTTTTGTTAATTAATTCAAGCTTTTATAATTAAAAAACTACTTTCCATAGATTAACATTTCGACTGACAATTTCCCCTCTGTGTTGGTAACCATCACTGTGATACTGCTTTCTTATGTAGCTCGACTTTAACTAATTCTGTGATTGTAAGTCTAAGGTATCGGTCCAAGTTTGCTTCCCTAAACCAATATACCTAAAATCCTTATTAAAATTTCTAAGATATACAAAGATAACGAAATTCTATGAAAATAAATACAATTTTAAAACTATTAAACTTCCGATTTATCGGGAATTTTTCCCGTTCTCTTTGTTTTTAAAGACTTAATATTTCTTCCGAGTTTTCTCTGTCTTCCCTTATGATCTGAGGCAATCTAGTTTGCCAACGTTGTACGCCAGCGCTAACCAATGGTCGACTTAGGTGTACGTTTTGGACATTTTCCTGTCCAAGTTTTGAGGTAGTCAAAAGAGAGAGAGAAAAAAGTTTTTTTTTTCTCAATAACCAATCCTCGCATTTATTAGCGATATGAAAAATAAGAAACCTAACTTCAAATATTACATGACAGGACATCAATTTCAGCATTAAAGAAATAATAACATAATATACAAAAACAAAAGTTAATATTATAAATAATAAAATAATAATAATAATAAAAAAAATAATAATAATAATAATAAATAAAATATATAATAATAATAATATAATAAAAGTCGTAGCCCTGCTATATACTAAATAAAACGCATTCATGCAACAACAAATACAAATTCACTTTTGTTCACTTGCACACTCACACGTATTCTAATAAACATAAAGATAACGCTTAATAAAATAATAATATATAATAATAATAATAATAATTAATAATAATTAATAATATAATCATATAATAAAATAATACGAATAATAATAATAATATAATATATATAATTAATAAAATAATAATAATAATAATATATTGTTACAAAGAACTCATAATCAATAAAAGGCAAGTAATTATCATACCGTTGACACATTAGACTCTTCTCCTTATTCCTTCTTTAACTTTTTCCAATGCCATCTGCCTTTATCTTTTTCTTTGTTCTTCTCTTTATCTTTCTATCATGAAACCTTTCTTCAACCTTTATCCTGTTTATTTTTCGAGACTCATTTCACTATCTTTCCTCCAATTTCCTCTCAATGGACAGTCCTTCCCAAAATGCGTAATAGCTCTACAAACAACACACCGTTTGTGAAAGCCCCATTTATTGAGTGGGTTCAAATTCTTATTCCCTTCCATTCTGCAAAAAAAAATCAAATACAAAAAAAATAAATAATTAATCAAGGGTTGCGGTCCTAAAACCCTACGTTGCCACCAGTGTAATAATAATGGTTGTACTGGGGGACCTGTTTAGTTTATTTCTTTATTCCTTATAACCGTGCTTTTTAACCCCATATATTTTTAACGTTTTCTTCCTTAATTGCGAGGCCCTGAAAACAATCATGGCATTAGATATTTTACTCTTCTGCTGCAATGGAGGTATATATTAAAAACTTGATATTTATAATATTATGGATCTTAAATAAATAATAACCTTATAATTCCTATATTTAAATTATTTATAAACTTATATAGCTCTATTCCAAATATTTCACAAATTACTAAATTAAGACCAATATTCTTCGGAAACAGGAAACAGAGCAGCGTACACACAAATCGTAAATCTAATTTTACATACTCACAATTAAACAAAGCAAATCTTCTTCGTTTTAGACGAGCAGAGCAGTAAGTCATCTATGAATTTCAAAGCCCATAAGGCCAGCCAGAAAACCCAAACTGACAATAGCAATAAACAAAATTAAGATTTCTATTTTTAATAGACTTTTTACTTAAAATAAATATACTTGGGTTCTTTTCTAAATTAGCATATAATAATGTCTTGGCAACTAAAATTTATCTGTCCGAAACTGACACATATAGAATAGTTAAGTAATAAAACTCACTATTTCAAGGCTAATTTTAATTAAGTAAGCATTACGTTTGAATATCTGTACTTATTACTCACTAAAATAGTATCTGGTTGAATAATTAATCATTGCCGTTTGACAATTAGTGCAGTCGAGTCTATGTTGAACCTCATGAACTGTCTTATCGAGGGCGACTTTACTAATTTCGTTGATGAAGTCTAAGGTGTCAATTTGCTTCCTAAAACATTAAAATTTTATATAAGGGGAAATAGAACTCTAACGAAATTCTTTGAAAATAATAACATTTTAAAATTTAAACACCGAACTAATCGTGAACTTTTTAAATAAAATTGCTTTAAAAGAATTAATCTGTCTCAGCGTTTTCTTCCTTGGCTTCCTTATAATCTGAGGCCAATTAGTTGGCGTCAACCAGTGGTAATCTTTACGACACCTTGCTAACTTGTTAGTTGGTCCATATATTATAGTATCCTCATAGAGGATTGGAAGTCGTCTTATACAGAAATCTTTTTTTATAGCAAAGCACATGCACTTCTGGTAAATATATACTGAGGTGAATGATAGTGGTTCATGCAGAGAAATCGATAGTCAACGAAAAACAAGATCATCATAACTGAATAAAAACCAGAGCGGTAATATGAATTCGGATCTGATGTAGGCATATTTTCACGATGTCTTTTACTTCTATTCTTGGAATTGTTATTAATATATCTAAGCTGTAGGCATACATTTTAGCTTGTGTTAATAATGGGTTTTAAAATCTGTATCTGCATTTTTAAATATCTTTTCCATTGAAAATATCTATTGATATAGTTATTGCACTGAAATGTCCAAAGGACAATACTGTGACGTTAATTGACAGGTGTGGTTATTCAAGAAGTTACTTAATTTTAAATTTATTTAAAACGAATATGCTTGAATTAACAACTGAGTAGCTTCTGTGATAATTCCACTAATTGATTTATTTCTTCCAATGACGAAATATTGGCTCAAGAGTCTCTTTAAAAAGGAAAACCGTTTCATCGCTACACCCGAGTAGTTAAAGTGTTAATATAAAATGGGTGGCAATTAGCTAAATCGGCAGACTCTCATATTTGGTCTTTTTAGCCATTTTTAGCATTTTTGGAAAATTTTTGTATAAAAAAAGAAAAAAAAAATTTTTATTTTCGAAAATAAAAAATAAATAAATAAATAATAAATAAATACTAATATAAATAAATTATCTAAACAATCATCAATAAATGCAGAAATAAATAGAACAAATTTACTTAACTTATTAAATAATAAAAAAAAATAGTAAAGTTAATAAATATATAATTCTTTTGTTTTTTTTTTTGTCGGTGCATATCCGGCCGTTGGGTGTATATTGTGCGTCATACGCCACTGGCCGCAACGCAACGCTCTGCTCGACCTGCACCGAACGCACAAGACGCGACCGAACGACGACAGCACGCACCTCAATATAACGATAGAGTTGCTACAGTGTATCTCTCTAAACTGCACCTATCCATAAGGGGTGACGTAACCTCGAGTAGAGCGAGTTACAGCATGCACCAATATAAGTGGAAGGTGCGGCCCCTAAACTGAGTTATTGATGTATAAGCAAATTGGTCGTATCAGCCTTCTTATAAGAGTATTATTATTATTATTTTATAATTATTATATCTTATATTATTATATATATTATATTATATATTATTATGTATTATTATTAATTATTATTATTATTATTATTATTATTGTTATTATTATATTATTATTATATTATTATGCACTACACAGCACACCAAACGGTAACGATAGAGTTTACAGCATGTTGTCTTTCTCAAACTAACATACCATAGGGGTGACGTACCTCGTCGTAGACGGTAGTGCATGGCCCCCATAGTGGGAGCTACCCCAACTTGATATGAGATGTACATAATTGGTATAATACCTGTCTTATATGTAACACGATACAGAAGGGGGAAGAGAACTAGCCCCATGGGTTAGGCGAGCGAAACTTTGGATATTGACATAGAAGGTTGAATTTGGTATAGCACCTCATAAGTGGCCAAGACAGCATGGTTACGTGAAGCTACGCCATGAGGATGGTGTACCCCAAACACTTGGAAATTGACACCGAAAGAATGAAAACTCGTATATCACCTTCTTATAGGTAACTTCGTCACAGATAATTTACATATCGTACGTCACATGGTAGGGCTTGGCCCCAAAACATTAAATTGACTTAGAAGGATAATTTGGAGAGCATAAGAAGAGGAAAGATAAATAGGACTAGAGGAAGAGCACCCATTTTCAAGAGTTTGAAAGACGACATTTCTATTTCAAAATTGTTCTTTATAAGAACTCTAATAACTTTTCGGCAGCACTAATTTTTTAAGTTCATTTTCGATTAATATTTGTATTAATTAATATTTTTTATTTATTTTCAATTTTATTTTTTATTTTTTATTTATTTATTTTTTTATGTTATTTTTTTATTTTTTTGGAATTTATCTTTTTTCATGTTATTTTAATTTTTAATTTACATAACTAAAGCAGTAATTATTAAAATGCAATAACACTCAATAGACAACTTTATCTTTGCTTACTAAAGGTGGATTAATGTCATTTTTTTTACTAAAATTGCCATGTGTTTACATACACTAAAGCAGTAAATCATAATCAAACACAGGTCCTCCCCATCCGTCCACCCTTTCATGAATCTATGATCTAATTGATACTGATTCAGGTCACATTCGAGTATATTTGGATAACAATAACATAAAAATAAGTTCTTTTATATACTAACCAATTAAACTTAACGTAACAAAGTTTCACGTTATAAAGATAACATAGCATAATGAACTAAAATACAATGTACAACGACAAACTAACATCATCTTCCTACCAACGATAAATACTCAACATTAACAGTTCCATGCTTAACAAACAGAATAAGTAATCTTAACCAGCGTACAAAAACGTAACCGTTACACATTTTTGCATGCATATTCTAAATATCTAATGTAATTTACATTAAAAGGTAATATTTAAACAAAATTCACACCGTGCTAATTATTCATAGTACACCAAGAATGTATCTAAGTAACAAGTTTTTAATTAACTATATAAACATAAAATATGCCCTCAAAAAAAATCACTTAAACTTACCTAACTTTCATAATCCCAACAAATTCGATTAATTGCAAATTGAACAAAAGTTTAGACCAAACATAACATAAAAAAAAATTTATCCAACCTCAAAAAGAAAAAGTCTTTGAAAAAATTTATGGAAAGTTTAATAGTTTACTGATTTAAAAGCAAAAAATCAATAATCATAAATTCAGACCACCCATCCTTCACCCCTCCCCCTACCACGCCTTAATGATCTATTCGATCTAGTGATCTATGAATCAATCATTTTTGGTATGATTTTGTGTAAACAAAATAAAAATAAATTCTTTATATACTAACAACGAATATATGCTAAGAATATAATGTACAATATGCTAACATGTAGAATGAACTAAGAATAAATGTACAACGACTAAACATACATAACTAATCGAATAAACACAACTATAAGTTCCATATTAACAACTATCAATATTACACAACCACCACCCACTCTTTTAAGGAATTTTAATCAAAATATCTTCGTAAATAATATGGTATTTATTTTATTTCTTGTATGTTTGTATAAATTTCCCTAATACATCAGACAACAATATAGCTAATGTTCAAATTTTCAGCATCATAAAGTTAACATATCATCTGAATCTAAGAAATATAATGTACATAAGGAACCTAACATATCTAACGTAAGAATAAATTGCTAACATTAAAAGTTTCGGTAACTTATCAAAGGTAAAGTAGTTAACAGGATATACAAAACTCAAAGTATCCCAACTTTTCCAACATATCTGCAACGCTAAATGCCAGTATTATCTTACAAAATTCATTAATAATAGTGACCAATAGTCAAAGATTTAAGCATCTTGAACTATGAATTGAACACTACTACATGAAAGTGCCTTCTTATAAATATAACATCTTTTGAAACTATCATAAAGCGTAACATTATCTCAAATTCTCTTGGCAAACTTAACATACTCACCAAGAAATTTACCTATGCACACTCTAGCCATCAATCGTAGTTAGCAATTAATATACGACAATCTTATCAATTTCTCTATCAAATAGTATTAATTCACTGTCATAGTAATTATTTAACAAACGTAACCAGAAATTAAACATAGCAAAATATTCTAAACACTACAGGCGAAAAACTACAAAGAACAACATTTGAACACAAAGACCATAACATCTCGTACTATGAATAAGTTCTCACTATATCCTCATTACACACGCCAATCAACAATACGTTCTTTGAACATCACCTTATCATAGACATACGCTTTTATCTAACAAAAAGCTTAACTTGTTCAAGTATCAAACAATTAGCTATAACAATAAATTGATACTATATACTATCAAACTTCTTCTAGTATCAAATATAACAATATATTGCGATATAGAATAAAGTTTATAGTACCTAAATTCCTTGTCAAACATCATAAAATAACTATCATAAGATCACGAATAACCAAACTAATTTGTTATTATTAATTTTATGCTAATGTAAATTTATTGCGAATAAATTTATAAGTTTCATTTGCATTATTGGCTCGAACTAAATTCACGTTTTGAAACATTTATTTTAATCTATTTTTTTATTATTTTTAATTTCATTTTACATTATAATTGTTTATTTTTTCAATATATTTTCAATTCTATTATTTTTAATTAATGTATATTATTTTAGCTGTAACTGATAATCAAAATTACAATGGAGGAAAATAGTAAATTTTTTGAATTGAGCTGTGTGCCTTTTTGTAGTTGGATGGCTTAGTGATAATGGCCGTTAGGGTAAGTACAGTACTTGTACCATAGTTTGGATAACCCCTGTACTTAAGAAAGAAGTACAATCTTCTGTGAATCATTCATTTAAAATATTTAGGAAATTGGGATGAGAAAACCGGGTGCTTAAAAAACTACGCTAGAAGTTGCTTTTTGAACGCGGATGGTTAAGGTGATAGAGCTCGGTCATGTTATGGCAGCGTAGCGAGTCCCAATTCAATTCCGATGATGGAATAGTAATTAATCTCCTTTGCACTATCATGCTATGATATAGCTTAAGTGATGTAAAATTACTTGTTAGGTAGAATATAATTAGTTGGTCCTGTAATTAAAAATTTTTGTATTACGAGGTGAGCAAAAAAAAAAAAAATATTGCTTGAATCGTATAGATCATAGTATGAGATCATAGAAGGGAGGGTGAGAAAGGGAGGGTGATGAGGGGAGGGTAGAGGGAGTTTTGAATTATCTAAATTCTGATTATGCTTTAGGTAGCAAACTAATATTAACTTTACTTGAAGAATTTTTTATTCAAGTTTCCTTTAGTTTACTGTTGTTAAAACTTTGTTATTGTTTGTTTGTCTTGTCTAAGCTTTTGTATAATATTTTACGTTTGTGTCTGTTGTTGTTATGACTAATTAATATCTACTTTCGACGATATGGTCGTTCTACGTCGGATCTTGTTTTTTCTTCCTGATTGGATTAAAGAAAATCTCATTACATTTGGGACTGTTTATACACACTCGAGTTTCAGCAGTAGGATATGTTCACTTCTGTGTTGATATGATGACTCTTCACCCCTCTACTTTGTTGGTGATATCTTAACGAGGACCTTCGTTATTCCACAACGATGTGTTATTTATATCATCGTAACCTAATGTGAGTCAGATATATTTGATTCCGTCGAGGGCAAATAATATAATACTGAGTTCTGTTGAAGAATTGATCAAGATTATTATACAAAGAGCTGTAATAGGCTTAGGTTGTGATCTGATAGACTCGTAGTGTAAATATCTAGCAGTTGATGACTAGTTATGAGAGTTTAATAGAATTAGAGATGTTTCTGTCGCGTGATAATGTAAAACCTTGATGCAGCAACTATGGAAACTATGATAGTGTCCCGTTGTGCATAACATTTATAGTTCACAAATTCGAACCATCGAAAATTTACATGCTTGAGTAAAAGAAAAGAATAACTCACATTAGGATGCTAACAATACTGAGAGAAGAAAGTGAATGTGAAGAAAGTGAATGTGAAGAAAGTGAATGTGAAGAAAGTGAATGTGATGTATAGTTGTATCATGCTACGATTTTATATTATGATTATAATTTTAATTACTCTTATTTCTAAAATCTTTTTGTAAACGGTTCATTCTATTATTTTAATAATATTCATTAATTTAATTATTATTATTATTTTATACATTATTAATTATTATAGTTAAAAGTATATTATTATTATATTAATTATTATTATATTATATTATATATATTTATTATATATTATGTCATTTTGTCATTCTAGACCTTTTTGTGTTCATAGGGTACCGAGTGTGGGACCGAGTGTGGTACCAAGTGTGAGGCCGGATCAGGTCTTAACCTATATCCATAGGAAGTCGAAGAAGGTTAAACCCAAAATAATACGTCACTAAGTCGACAGGGCTCTACCATAAATCATCCATGGTATTGCTGAAACGTGAAAGAGGTATACTGTTAAAAGTGGATTGAAAAACGTATTAGAGAACATACAACGTTATCTAATCGTCTGAAACTAATCGGAATGCCAATACGACTCAGATAGTCACTGAGGAAACTGCACGGCAAGAGTAAAGACCAATACTGATGGGACTACCTATTGGAATAAGTGAGATTTGTAATTGAATCAATATGTAAAGGGACTAGTGATAATCAAGAAGTAAGTCCCATACGTTTACAAATATTAAATAAACCTATTTATGTATAATTGTTTGAGATTATATTGCATAATTTAAGGATATTATTTGGATAGGGTGTTATATTATTAGGAAGATAAGGAAGAAATAGTTAACAGAAATACAAACTCGTATTGATATTTATGCATTATTTATATATGAATAAAAAACTTGCAATTTGTTTATCAATTATTTCCTTTAAATAGTGGACTTCAGTTCGACTTCATCCAAGGAACTTTTTGACTCGCGTAAATCACTAAAGAGTAAATATAGATAATGGAATAGATCAAATAACAATGGTGGCATTAAAATAAATAAGGGAATAACCACAGGTCCATAACACTGGTGGAGCGTAACTTTGGACGAAGAATAAAGGGAACGAAGAGAAAGATAGATTTAGAAAAAAGAAAGATATAGAGGAGTAAGCAAAGGGTATAAAAAGACCAACCCAGGCTTGTGTCTTACTGTCTCTTCCATATAGTTTCAATTCCTTTTCGTTTTTCTTTTTTTGTTGACATTTTATTTTACTCATATTTTTCCTCTTTTCTTTATATATTTACGAAACAAAAATTAAACATGGGAAGTAAAAATAAAGCAGAGTTGGAAAGCGAAGAAAAAAAGAGGAAGATTTATAATATTTTTCGTTCACAAAAAAAAGCACATATAATTCAATTCAATGCAAGGAAGGACAGCGCACAAGTGGTTAAGTTGTTAAAAAAATAAACATTGCGATAATTATTTTCTTGTTTATTATTTATATATAAGAATATATATATATATATAATAGTATATATATATATATATATAATATATATAGAACGTGTCTGCACTGCACAAATATTAACATACAGCGAATATAGTTGTGCAATATATATATATATATATATTATATATATATTAATATAATATGCTAATATATTATAATTATATAATATATATATATATAAATATTATATATATTATATCTATTATAATATATTAATAATATATATATAATAATCTAAATATTATAATATATAACTTAATATATATATATTATATATATATATATTATACTATAATATATATTTATTATATATAATATATAATTAAAATATACTATATATATAATATATATAGTATTATATATAATATATATTTATTGTTTAATTGTCTTTATATATATATATATAAGTTATTAAATATTATAATATAAATATATATATATATATATTATATAATATATATAAATATATTTTAATATATATAATATATAAGTATATATATATTAATATAGTAATATATTACTTATATAGTATATAATATATATATATATAATATATTTATAAGATAATAATATATATATAAAGATTATATTTAATAATAAATATACTATATAATATATAATATTATATAAATATATATTCTATATATATATATATATTATATATTATATATATATAATATATATATATAAAAATTATATATTAATATATGAATATATATATATATAAAATATTATTATTATATATATATAAAATTATTAATAATAATATATATAATTATATAATATATTTATAAAAATAAAATATTTATATATAATACTATATATTATTAATAATCATATAATATATAGCTATAATAGAAATTATACATATCTATAAAGCAGCACGCCAATATGATAACAGAAAGCCAACCGTGCGAGGAACAGTAGGAAAGAAAGTGCGTGAATATTTAACGCCGATTCAAAGCAATTGCAAGGAGAAAGATTGGATGTGGAGCAATGTTGTAAATATGCTAAGGAGTGGACAAATTTTTGGAAGAACAACAATGATAGAACGGGCAAGGGAAGTAAGCAAATTATTGTTGTGGAGAAGGAGCACAGTTTAAGAAAAGCTGCCATTGGACAGAAAAAAACATAGGTGAAGTATTGAAGAGCAGGCCGTTTAAGAAATGGGAAAACTGGAACAAGACGAATGTTATGGAGAAGGCTTTTTTGTATTAGGTAAGAGTGAATTTATTTCGATGAGGATAGGTTATGATAAAGAAGCTAGCTAATCCATTTGATCAAGGAAACGATCGCGCAGCCTTAGCGCAAATTTACTTACGCCAAGGAGAAACAGTAAAAGGATTGCACGAGCTAATAGTCGCCGCCCAATGCTGACTGTATCAGCTGGAATGCTGAAGTGAAACTGAGCCTGATAACCGCAAAAAAATGGCCTAAAGAAACTCGTGGAATTAGAGGAGTCAGGAGTGGAGTACAATAAGGCGGGCAGTAGGATTTTCATAGTATTGGTAGGAGGGATGGTCGGAGTTATGAAATCCTTCAGTAGAGAGAATGTAAAGGCGGTAAAACCTTTAAGATGAAAACGATAAGCTAGTAGTATATTATAAAACTATACATGATTTGGCGGCAGTCGTTATCAATCCATCTTTATTATTAATTAGATATAATTTCCGTTATTAATTATATATATATTTATATATATTATAATATATATATATATATATATATATATATATATTATATTAATGATATAATATATTATAATATTATATATATTAATATATTATATTATATTATATATATTATTATATATATATATTATTAATAGTATAGTACTAGTATATATATATATATATATAATATATAATATATATATATATATAATATAGTATATTATTAAAGAAATTATAATGATAGATAGATATAGAGATAGAGAGAGAGAAGAGAGAGATAGAGAGATGAGATTGCGCTAGCCGTAGTGATAAAAGGTATAATACTGGATATACACCGCTGAAATATATATATATATATATCATATATAATATATAATTAATAATATATATTATATATATATATATTAGTTATATATATTTAACTAATTATATAATATATAATAGGTATATATACTATATTATATTATAATAATATTTATATATATATTATATGTATAGGAAGAGATAGAGATGATAGAAAAGAAAAAGAAGATAGAGAGAGATAAAAATATAGAATATGTATATATTAATTATATATTATATAATATTTATGCAGTGCTTGTAATATGGATAAGGGAATACCTATTGGAAGCTATTTATCCTTTCTCCCTATGAAAGACTGTGGTATACACCTTAGGCTTACTAAGCTTATAATCTAACTAATAAAAATATAGTTACTTCATCACTTACGTGTGAGATAAACTGCTTAAAAGTCATAATATAATATTAATTAATATTATATATTATTATTATATATATACTATACTATAACTATATATATTATATATATAGGTAGTAAGGAGAAGGAGAAGAGAGAGAGAAGAGGATAGTAGATAGTGAAGAAGAGTAATATATATGATGATAGAGAGAGAGTGAAGGTATATATAGATAATAGCTCACTGGTGGATTATATACCATATAAATAGTATGTGAGGGCCAGGTTCCTCATATACAATTATATATAAATGTGACTAAGCAGAAAAAGTGAAAAGAAATGATAATTATACCAGTATAATAGAAAGTCACTGATAAATCGTATATATATGAACAGTACTCACTAGATGAGTACATTATAAGATAGATAGTGAGAGATAAGGAGTGAGGTGGGGAAAGAGAGTGAAGGTAGGATAATAAGTAGTGGGTAATGAGAGAATAGAATGAATGAATGATAGATAGTAAGATAGATAGATAGATAGATAGATAGATAGATAGATATATAGGTAATAGATTTATAGATAATGTAACTGATAGTAATAATAGGTAATGTAAGAGAGAGAGAGTGGATATAGGAGATAGAGAGAGTATAGATAGAGAGTGAGGAGAAGGAGAGTAAGAAGGAGTGAGAGAGAGATGTAGTTGTTTAATAATTTTTATATAGTATAGATATATATGCATATGAGTATCAGCTATATACTGATTTTAGAAAAAATATCTCAACTAATTCTTGTCATTCATCGTTCCTGTTCTTTGACAAAATAATAATTATAATATAATGTAAATTGTTATTATATAGTATCACATAATATTATATAGGATATATATATATATATAGTTATATATAATATATATATATATAGTATATATATAGATATACTTAAGTAGCATATATATATATATATATATACACAACTACACAACACTAACTACAAATTACACACATCACAATGATACGCTACTCATCACTTAGTATTTAAAGTTTTATACTAATATTGTGCTATATATCGAACGCTATTATCATGTTCTATAATGTGGTCGTTTATTCCTGTAGTGGTATGACATTATATTTTTAATTTTTGATAAGATATAAATTTTATTATAAAATTCCAGAGATTAAGTTATGATACATAGTATTTTTTGTTTTGTTGAATAAATGTGGATAGAAAATAATTTATATTAGATATATAAATGGCTACGTGTGTATTAATTATATTATAGGCTATGTCTAAGGTATACATAAACTCACAATTTTAAGATTTATTAAGTATTTGAAACACTAATACACTCCTCATAACACTCTATTTCAGTGCACTTCTAAGCCAGATACTACATCACACAATAATTATTATATATATATATATATATATATATATAATATATATAGTATATATATATATAATATATATCATGTATATATATATACTATATTATATATTAATATAATAATATATAATTATATATTATATATAGTATATATATATTAGTAATATATTTATAATATAAATATATTATATTTAGTATATATATATATATTATATATATATAATAGTATATATATATTATATATATATATCATTTAATTATATTTTATATAAAGTATATATATTTAATTTAATAAAAATTAATATATATGCTAGTATATATACTATAATATATATACTAATATATATATAATATATAATATATACTAGTATATATAATATTAATATATATAATATCGTATATATATACTAAATTAATATATATATATATAATATATATATATATATATATTATATATATATATAATATATCAATTATTTATATATATTAATATACTAATATATATTTCATTATATATAGATTAATTATATATATTATTTTAAATTATATATATATTATTACTATTAATATATAATATATATAATTATCTTATATATATATAATATTATATTATATAATATAATATATGATATTATATAAGTACAAATGATTTAATAAATATATATATTAATATTATATATATATATATATAATAAAGAATAGTATGATGGAAGTAAATAATGAGAATAATTACTGCTATACAATATATATACCAAAGGTCAGCTATTAAAATGAAGTGCGAATCTTTCATAGAGTTAGGGGTGTGTAGATAATTCCGAGATAGAAGGCGTGCGGCTCAAATTGAGTAAATCTCGTTATGTGCTCTCATCGTATTAGTCTGAACATGAGACAGATAGAGAGATGGAGTCCTCATCATGTGCATTGAATCTCATTATAATTTATACGAATAGTATAGGTATACTGTGATACTATTTGGTATTTTTGAGTATAGTCGAATGCTGAAAAGAAAAGTTTGAAGGGTTGTGCGGGTAGGGTAAATAATATAAGGTAGTATTTATAATAAATATAATATGTAGTAATAATAAGTACTAGGTATTAGATGATAGTTTGTGTAAGAGAGTCCTTTAATTAATTTAGAAACATAGAAAATTAAATTTGATAATATGCAAATTTAATAAACAAATTAATTTGATGTTTATATAAGTATTAATGCTCTAGTAGTTGAGATGAAAAGCGGAAATAGGATATGATGAAGGTGATTGATTGTTTAATATTAAATTGTGATATGTGTAGGAAGTAGTATTGGCTGGTGTGATATAATTATAAATTACTATATGATTTGATGCTATATAAAAAGAGTGAATATAAGTCTATAGATGATGTGTAAAGGTCAACTTGAATTGGTAGTATTACTATAGTTATATTAGGTATGTTTAATTATGTAGGTATTATATAGTAGTGAATTATGGTAATTAGGAAATAAGCTGAGTTATTATAGATCAAATATGAGAGTTGCAAATTCAGATGGGATATTGCATATATTATAGGGTTTTGTATTTAGTGTATGTTGAGAAGTAAATTTAGATAAATAATGAGGATTAGAACGTATTATATGGTAATTTGTGATTGGTTAGTGAAAGTAAGGTGGTAAATGAATAAAGATATATAAAACGTAGAATAGTAACATTATATGTATGAGGTAGGTTCTAATAGTGGAATATAGATTGGATTGAATAGTGTCAGTATATAATAGCGGATGTTTGTGTTGCTCTATATTTGACGATTGGGAGTACTAGGTAGAAATAAAGTGGATTTGTTCTGTAAAAGGAGTGTCTGAAGGAGATGAATGTTGTGTGTTTCGCAGAGAAGAAGATAGAATAGAATTAGACATAATTAAGTATGTTAAAGTGAATGACGAGACTTCGTGAAAGGATAGGGCATTATTTCTGTGAGTGTTAGCTTGCCCTAAGGTGAGATGACCGTATTTTCATATTATTGACTAGCGTAATATTAACTACAGTAAGTTATATTGTATAATCTTACTTACGTCTGATGGTACGATTGTGAAGTGCCTATATGGTGAATATTTTTTGGTCTTTAGGAATACTTGACGATCTCGCAATTAAGGAGTAATAGAGGGAGGTGTGTATCAGTAGTAGCTTTTCTTTCGCATACTTTATTATATAGGTATCTAATGTCTTCTACTTATAGCTATATCGGGCATAATTTTCTAAGTATCTTGTATGTAAAATGTATTGATTTGAATATTAACAACACTTAATAGAGAAACTCATAGCCGGTGCACACCCATACTGCTGAGTAAATAACAGTGCGATCAAATGAACAGAAAGGATACGAAGGTATAGGTTTTGTGGTATGTGCGTGTGTGTTGACGCTTTCGCTTGTGCGTGAGTTGATGATGATATAGCATAGTGATATATGAGTGTGTTGAAATCTATTAAAGTCTTACGATATATTATAGATAGTTATTTAGATTTATTTACTTTAGATATTATATTTATTTTTTTATTAGTTAGTTTATAGACAAAAAAAAAGAAATTACCTATTTGATAAAATCACATTTTATTCCACTAGTTACTGCTTTATTGCTCACACCACATCACTCAATTTAAAATCGAGCCTCAATAAAAAGTTATACCTTACGATATTAAAGTATGTCTTACCCAATAATTAAGACTGCCTAATTTTTCGTCTATATATACCTCATACATAAATATCTCAATAGTATAGATATTTTAGGTATATATACGTTTTAAGGTTTATATATGCTACTCTTAGTGCTATTAGTCTAGGGGAATTTTTTAGAGAATAACCATAAAAATAGTGGAATAAAAATAGGTTATATGTAAAATATAAAAGTTATATCAAAGTTGAATCGGATAAACGTATAATATTATATATATATTAGTAAGTATTTGACTCACTAGACTATTTATGACTTAATATATTATCACATATTATTTGATCTCACTATCTGAATACTTCGTTATAACTTATTTTCAGTTAATAGCTAGTCTAGGTAGGAAGCTTCAATACCCCGTGATAGTACTATAGTAGCTCACTGTTGTAAGGTGAAACGCAAGAAATTTATCGAAATATCTACAAAGATATAAATTATAGATATAATAGTCACAAATGTTTTTCAATTAGATGCTTTGAAATTTTGATTGCTTTGAGTCAAAATTTCAGGGAAAGTAATTTAGTTTTTTGAATTCGTGGTCTGAGGTCAGATATCAGAGGAGAGGGCAACCGAAACTTTTTAACCAGCGGGAATGAGGAAAATAATTTTTGGTTTAGCAGAGGCAAGCGATGCAAGGTAATGGTCGATTTCCTAAACACTACCGCATTTCCAGAATAATAAAGAACGTTCTTCATGGTTATTTAAAGATTGGGAGAAAAGGAAAGATCCTGTGATGTATTAATTACTGTCATAATATATTAAGGTCTCCATTGTAGTATACGTGAGTTATCATGATAAGATCGGGTTTATGTTCATTAGTGTGTAATGGGAGCTAATTTATTTATATACGTATTTATATATCAAAAGGGAGCGATACTAGGATGATAGAAGGTACAGTAGTAGAGAGAGATAGACTGACTAAGGAGAGAGATAGAGAGAGCGCAGGAGTAGAGAGTTAAGAATGAACTGGTGGGTGAAAGAGAGAAGAGAGAAGAGAGAATATATGTATAATATATATATTACTATATTATAATATATATATATATAGTATATATATAGTATACTATTATATATATCTATTATATTATTTACTATATATAATATATTATAATATAGAATTATTATTTAGTTATATATATATAGGTATATATGCATTAATTATATATTAATATTAATATAGTATATTATAATATATATATTATTATATAGTTATAGTATTCTTAATTATATACTTATATATAATTATTATATATTTAACTAGTCTAGTAAGAGGGCAGAGAGAGAGAGAGAGAGAGAGGAGAAGAGAGAGAGAAGAGTGACGCGCTGGCAGCACAACTTTCATGCAGAAATTGTATTTTCAAACATTTGGATTATTCAGTCTATAAAGCAATTTTTAAGAAACAATAATTTAGGCAATACTGGAGACTTCCTAGTAGTAAAGATATTGATTTAAATTTTTTTATATTATTGTTTTAGAAGCTCATTGCACCAGTAGATTTCGTGTTTGTTTTTTAAAAAATTTTTAAATGGTTTTAGTTTGGTGTGTGGTGGGTGGTGTGTGTGTGTGTGTGTGTGTGTGTGTGTGTGTCGTGTGTTTGTGTATCGTGTGTGGTGTGTGTGTGTGCCCAGTTTGCTGTGCTTTCCTCTATGTGTAGGGGGGGGTGTATTATTTGGTGGCTTGGTATTTAGTTTTTTATTAATAATGTTAAGTTTCGTTGCAGCATCACTCTCGTCAAATATAGTTGTATTTTTATTTCGTGTAAGTAACAATTATATTGCGATTATAACAATGCCATGTGAGTTTTAAATTTAATGCAAAGTAACAATATAGTATGTGAGTTTGACATTTTATATATCAGTAGCAACTGCTATAGCTATGGGTCATGTGTCACTAAACTGTTATGAGTATACAGCTTTTATGTAAGTACCAACTGTAATATGGGTATAATTTTGTGTGACGTGAAAATGTTTATGAGTATAGACTTTTATGTAAGCTAGCAACTGCTATACCTGCATGAAGATTTGTGCGAGTACACGACTGTTAAGTGGGCAGATAAGGTTTTAGTGAGGTACAACTGGATATGTGGAGGCACAAGTGTATGTGTGAGCACAACTGTATGTTGAAGGCATAACTTTTTTTATGTTAAGTACACTTGTATGTGGAGCATAAATTTATGTGTACGGTGCAGTTAATAGTGTAGAGCATAAGTTTAGATGTGGTAAAACCTTTTTATGTTAGGTTAATTAACTGTTTATGTGAGTCATATTTTATGTAAGTTACACTTTATGTGAGGTGAACGTTGTAATATTGGATGCTTTGTACTTATTTAAGGCTGAAGTCTGGGTGTGCCGCCCTTTTCGTTTAAAACTGGAGTTGGTGTTACCCTCTCTTGCGCGTCCAGTGTCATAGTTAGAGAGGCTCTGTGCCTCTCTTGAAGAGTGTGCTATTGAACTTATTTGTCTTTTTCGCTTGTCTTGGAGCGGTTCATTTGGAGCCTTCTCTCTCTCTTCTGCTCTCTCTCTCTCCCTCTCCACGCTTCTCTCCTCCTCGTCTCTCTCACTCGATCTTCTCTCCCTGCTCTCCTTCGCAATCTGTCTCTTTTAAGCGATACTCTTTCTGGGTATATAAATTTCTGGGGTATTAGAAAGGTATTTTATGTATTATTATTAATTGATTAATTATTATTATTATTATTATTATTATTGTATTAGTTATTATTTGTATTATTATTGATTATTATTATTATTATTATTATTATTATTATTATTATTTTATTAATTATTTTTATTGCTCTGGTGTGCTTTTTTTTTCTAATATTATGTTAATTTTCTTCACTTATCATTGATCAATTTAGTGATGCTGTGTTTATTATGGAGTATGTGATTATGTGATTCTAGTACTATTATTATTAAATATTATTATTATTATTATTTATTATTATTATTCAGTTATTATTATTATTTATTATGTGATTATTATTGTATTATTATTTTATGTATTATTATTGCATTAATTATTATATTATTATTATAATTATTATTATTATTATTATGATTATTATTGATTTTATTATTATTATTGCATTATTAGTTATTATTAATTATTAATTATTGAATTGATTATTATTATTACTTCATTGATTATTATTATTATTATTCTTTTTGTATTCTCTAGATTTCGTCTTTTTTTCTTTTATTTAAGGTTGTGATCTTTTTTTCGTTCGATAATACCCGGCTGTATAGAAATTAACAATAGGTTTTTTTTTATATTAATTAGAATTTGATAATATATATTTAACCATATATTGTGTTGTGATTTGTTAGTTTGTTGCTGGGTTGTTATATACTTGGTTATGTAAAAATAAGGTTCTTGTTCAAAGTTTGCGTTAGTGATATAATCTATATATAGCTAATAATATGTATAGTATACTATATATAATATATGTTATATATATGATATAAGTATATAGTATATCGTATAACTGATATATAGTATATTAGTTAGTATATATATCTATTATAGCTTCTTTTTTCTTCACATCTCCAGGAAGGGTATATCAGCCCTGTTCAGTTTTGTAACGAGCTTGGCTGATATGCATGCTTGGACTTTAAACTCTTCTTTCCTTCTTATGGCCTTCAAACAGAAGAATGAGCCTTGTCATGCTCTGGATAGCAAGGCTTTAGTTGTTGAGTTATAGTTCAAATATCTGCCATCAAGGGGTGTTCACCCTGTCAGTGGGATCGAGCTCTAATTTGTATATCATCTTGACTTTAAAACTCTTATTTTGCCTTTGTTTGTGGGCTTTCGCTAACAGAGAATGAGCTTTTAAATATTTATATAAATCGCATCTTCATTAAATTTTATACTGACTATTATAGCTATATATATAATACCATTTTATATATAATACATATATAGTATGATAGTATATATATATTATATAGTATATATATATATGAGTATGATATACTTATAATTTCTTGTAAATTTTTATATTTATTATTATACAAAGGAAAAAGGTTGCAAACAAAAAAATTACAAAAAAAATGCGCAACGTGAACAAAGACATGAAGATGAAGTGAACGGATACATTTACATAAATGTACAGGGAAACTATGACAAAACTGTTAAAATCAAAAATTTAAAAAAATGTCACAACGGAAAAGTGACAAGAATATGACAAGGAAGAATTACAAAAAGTCAGCGACGAAATGTTCTTTCATGAATTTATTGGTTCTCCAATGCAGTTTTCCTGCATGATTCCTAAAAATTGCTAAATAGTTTAATGAGTTCCTTTCTTCTTCGGTGACAAAAGTTTGGATGAGGGAACTTTTTTTTGTCATTTTGTTCCAACAATTCTTTGGATTATTTTCCAGTGTATGAACATGGTTGTTTTATGGGCCTAAAGATTTAGGGGACTGAGGATGGTCGTTGGTGTGAATGGTAGGAGTGTGTTCATCCAGTTCCAGTAACCAAAAGTCAAAATTTTTATGGATTTGAATGATACTAAATATAAGTCTTATAAGTTACAAGTTTCAAAACTGAATTTTCATTAAAGTTGTATAAATTTCAACTTTACTGATTTGTGGGTTGGAAGATTTATAATTTTTATAGTTTAATTTTGAAACCAAGAATCAACATATGATTGTTCAAGAATCCTTTTCAATATCCTTTAAGTCAGAATCTGACTCGAATTTTAATTTTTAACCTTCTTCTTTAATATGATATTGTTACAGTTACTGTTATTTGTTTGACAAGAAAATGAGAAAATGTTTCGTAAGGGAACCCCTCCGTAACTTTGCTAAAGTTCTCCTCCCTTTTAGATGAGCTGAAACAAGTTGCTTTTATCTCATTTTC
>JABUQX010033486.1:40000-45000 GCA_015478945.1 Trachelipus rathkii
GACTACACATAACTAGGTATTGCGGGTGCAGGTTTACTTCTTGCGCTCTCATAAGTCAGTGATTATGTAATATGTTTTCTTCTTGTGATGTTTACGGATGTAATGATTTATTATGACCACCGCTTCATCTATGAATGAGTAATTCACACGAGAGCAACTGTGACCAGGTCAGTATTTGTACCCGCAGCAAATACTTGTCTAAATTATACCGTGACCTACGATGTTGCTTATAAAGCTCATTTCAAAGCTTAAGTATTAGCTGTCTAACAGATAATACCATAATTTTACACATTTCTCAGTAGCTATACAAGTTACTTTTGATTTATTTGACTCTATTATTGATTAAATTTTGAATTATTTTAAAGATCGTATCTCTTCTCATTCAATCAGCCTCTATAATTAAAAGCTTACTCGCTAGTATCTTGATAGTACTAGATCAATCATAATGATAATAAAGGTTAAACAATAAATAATGATTTATCATGCGGCACAATGAAAAAGCCATCAAAGAACACATCTAAATTATAAAAAGAAAAAAAAATAGATAAAATATACTAATTATTATTATGCGACCACTGTAAAATCATTATAAGGTAACCAATATATATTATTATAATATATATATTAATATATATATATATTATATATTAATATTAATATATATTAAATATATATATTATAATAATGTATATATTATAATATAATTATTATATATATATTAATATATTATAATATTATAATATGATATATTATATATTATATATATATATATATATATATATATATTATTATTTAATATAATTATACTATCATATATATATCTTTGTCAGCCTCTTTTCTCTCAATAGGGCGTCAAACTATATCAAGCAGTACATGTTGAAAGTGGTGCAGAGGCGGACACACTCAGCACGTCACACCTTTGCTTAGCATTATACTCTGCGCGCAAGCCCAATTGCCCAATGAGTTTGTAACAAACAAGGAAAAGAAATAGCAAAGAGAAACTGCAACATGGTCATTTTAATTATAAAATACAATCATTATTTATTATATATTTAAGGTGTTCCTTATAATTTTTTGTTAATATTTTTGTTCGTTTATTATTTATATATTAATATTTAATATATTATTTATATATCTTTATATTATATCGTAATTATTAAACAAAAGGAAAATATACTTAATCAAGTGCTTTCTTTATCATCAGTGAAGCTATAAAGTGTGTGGTTTATATACTAGGAAAACCGAACTTATGGGCCGGCTTATCCCAATATCCTTATAGACGCCACCAAAAAATCTCGATGTGTTTAATCATGGTACACTAGCGTTTGTTAATAGTTACTATATATATATATATATATAGTATGATAATATATTAGTATTAATAATAATTTAATATATTATAGATATATAATATATATATAGTATATATATATTAATATAGTATATATATATATATATATTGGCGAATGAAGAATATGTGTTTGTTTTTATGTTTGAGAGAAGGTGGAGAGAAGGCGGAGTGAAGAATTAAAGTAATATCTGATGAGGTTGATCGGTTTGGAAGGGTAGTGCAATAGGATGTGTAACGTTCACTACATAAAGGTGATACAAGAGAGGTCAAAGAGGTCAGAGGTCAAGAAGTAGACAAGTAGGTGATTTGAGAATAATGTTAAATTTGAGAATAATTTGAGAATCTAACGAGTAATGGTAGAAAAAGTGATTTGTATCATTTAAGATATATATAAAAAATTATAATAAATTGATAAATAAAATGATAAAAATTTATGATAAGTTGTACATTGGCGTAGGTTGAAATTATTATTTATTTTTTCTTATTTAAATTTTCATAAATTTTTTGAAAAAATTTTCATAAATTCATGCTACATTCATCTTAGAAAACTATGCATGCCCCGAGACCCTTACACGTTTTCTCAACATATATAAAATTCCTGAAAATTTCGGAGGTATGGAATATGACCCCAACTCTTCCTTTTACCTTAAGCCAATGAGTAAGTGGATGAAATTACGCCATTGACTGCGAAGCTTTTTGTCTAAAAAATAAGAAATAGACCTTGTTACTTCTTATATCCGAATAGAACTGTAACAACAACTTAAAAAAATGATCATGTCTTAGAAGTTGGATTTTCACACCTTACCTAACCTGACTAAACCTACAGGATTGTAAAACATCTTAGGAATTGTCATGCCATTTGAGCTCGGGTGTATAATGACTGTGTCACTGTAGATAGTTCTAATTACATGACTTTTGAAACAGAGTATTTAAATTTTTGAAACAAACCCCAAGACACTGCAAACTCAAACCTTTAGTCTAATGAAAATGTCCCGATGTTATATAATTCTAATTATAGATGGTTTGCTTCAAACCTATTATTATTATTATTATTATTATTATTATTATTATTATTATTATTATTATTATTATTATTATTATTATTATTATTATTATTATTATTATTATTATTATTTATTATTAGTTATTATTTATTATTGATTATTATTGATTATACTATTATTATTATATTATTATTATTATTATTATTATTATTATTATTATTATTATTATTAACATCATGCATTATAGTGATGGAACTAAACACTTTATTCAGTGAGGTTTGCTTAGTTCGACTTAAAGGGGTCAAAACCCCCTGATCCTTATTAAAAAATTTATTTGAAGTTGACAATATTTTTAATATAATATTATATATCTGATATATATATATATATATACTGATATATATATATATATATATTAATATATATATATAAAGTCTATATATATATATTATATATAAGGTGATGATATATATAATATAATATATATCTATTTATATATATATAATGCAGTAGCGGCTCGTGAACCGAAAACCTGGGAGGCACTTCAAAATAATGAAAATGTTATATTACATATATTATATAATATATATATATATATATATATATATATATATATATAATATATATACTATTATATATATTGATTATAATATATTAAGTATAATATAAATATTATATTTATATATATATTATATATATTAATATATATATTATATACTATTATATATATATATATATATATATCATATATTATAGTATATTCTATAGTATATATATATATTTATATTATATTATATATTTATATATGTACTTAGTTATATATATATAGTATATATTATTATAATATATATATATATAAAATATTATATATGATATTATATGATATGAAGGCCCTATATATATAAGTATATAAGTAGTATATATATCTGATATATATATATTTATTATATATATATATATATATATAATATATATATATATATATATATATAATATAGCTATGAAAATGGTATAGCAATGTAATGTAAAGTACTGCACCAAACTCCAAGCAACTACTTGAAAAGAAAGATCATTTTTTCTTTTCCTTTTCTTTCTTTTACCAAACTCTCTTAAGCATCCTGATTTTGTTTTTTAACTTACTTTAAATGGATTTTTATATTTGATGATGGACTTGGCAGTACTTTAAAATGAGTTTTTTCCTTTACTAAGTCTGGCAAACGGAATGTTGAATAAATTTGATTACCGATTACTTTAATTATTTTTCAGTAATTCATTTTTCAAAAGGTTTGCAGAAACATTAACGCGATTAACAACACCACCACACACATCTATGTTTATAATCTAATAAGGAATTAAATCCTGTCCCTTCTTTCAGCTATATATAAGGATCATATGAAGCAATCGAGATGGCCTGAATTTTGATGTGATTGAGACTTCTGTAATTTTCGGCAGATTCCTAGGATTTCACCAAGATTTGTGTAACCAAAATTAGAGCCAAATTTGTATTCAACAAATTATAAAATCACTAGAATTTAACAAAAATATAGTAAATTTTCTGTATCTCCGTCGTCCTCTATCTATAGTTATTATATTATTAATATATATATAGTATATATATGATATAAGTATATATATATTAGTATTAGTTAATATAATTGTATATATATATATAGTATATATATATATATATAAGTATATATATATATATGTACATATATATATAATAATAAAATAAATATAATATAGTATATAATATTATAATATATATATTTATATAGTTTATATATATATATATATATATTATTATATATATATATATGATATATATATAATATATATATATTATATTATATTATATTTATATTATATATATACTATATATATATATTAAATTAAGTTTTTTTAATTTAATTTAAAAAAAATTAGTTTTCTTTATTTTTGTTTCACATATTTTTATTGCAAGAGCGGCAACTGTCTTACTTATTAATTCTACTTATGAGTAGGAGCTTGCCTAAAATTTTGGGAGGAGTTATTTTATGAACGTTTTCGAAAGGAGGCCTTGTGGAAATCCTCAAAGTAGACAAAATAAGAATAAGGTCTTTTACGTTGGCATGACAACCAGTGTTTTGAAAGCATTATAATTGACGCTTCTCTTGGAGGCACAAAATCAAATTACTACCAGTCCAATGATCCTTATGAAAAGATAATGTTTCGGGAAGAAAATAATAAGCAATATTAATAATAAGCTTAGCGTCCTTGTATAACATTTAAAACATTTTTTTAATAGAAATAATTCGTATTTTGATTTATCTTATTAACATTAATTATATTATTTTTTTTTTTTTTTTTTTTTTTTTTTTTTTTTTTTTTTTTTTTTTTTTTTTTTTTCTTTTTTTTTATAGAGTATGTACGCACATGTGCTTCCCCCGTAAAACCGCGCCTGTATATATATATATATTAATATTAATATAATATATATATATATATATATATATATTCATTATATATTATATATATATATTATATATAATATTTATATATATTATAATATTATATATATATATTATATATATTATATATAGTACTAGTAGTATATAATTATTAGAACTGTGTCCTAGTAGGAGTGGGAATATTGAATTCTTACC
>JABUQX010033487.1:7500-19256 GCA_015478945.1 Trachelipus rathkii
TCCTGTTGTTTAAAGAGAGAAGCAGATATCTTTATGCAAGAAAAGAAAAAGTCTTTAAAAAGTAAAATTAATTAAAGTTATAAACGAATTCCTTATTCCTTATACCATAAAGCTGTAATAAAAGCAATAAATTATAAAAGTTCCACTAACCAACGAGCAAAAGACCAAACATTCAATAAAAATCTTGAACTTGGAGGGTTCTCAAAGATGTCTCTCTTTTTCCTGCTGAAGAAATACAATGAAAAACTGAGGGTCTGATATCCTTGAACTGGATGTGGTCTAAAATTCCAGCTTCTGTAATCTGTAAATTCTATATATATATATATATATATATATTATATTATGTATATCTTCTTTTAATATTATTAATATATATATATATTATACTATATATAATATATGATTATATACTTATATATATATATATATATATATATATATAATATTAATATATATATACTATTAGTAATGTATATATACACATATATTATATAACCTAATATATATATATATAGTATATATAATATATATTATAATAAATATATATATATTTATATAATTATATATATATATATATATATATATATATATATATATATATATATATATATATATATATATATATATATATATATATATATATATATATATATTATGATCATCACTCATCTTCCCCTGCTCCCTATGGTATAAATAAGTAATAGCAGGAACCCAACCCCAAGCCTGCCCATATTATATATATATATATATAATATATATATAACTATATATATATATATATATATATATATATATATATATATATTATATACTATATATATATATATATATTGTGACTCTACTGGTGATCAAAATATGATGTCAACTAAATTCCACCAAAGTTAAGGGAAATTTCCAAGCCAAATCCAGTTTAATTCAAAGCCATTAGGTCTTGATGCAAGGCGTTTGAAAGTGTGCAAGTTAAAGGTGGTTGGAAATATTGATATAGAGAGTGTTTTACCACTGGAGTATATGTAAGATTGAAAATAGCTGCTAAGTCTGGGGTCAAAGAGGTGGACAGGGAAAGCATGAGACTGTGCAGAAAGGCATAACGAACGATTTCTTCTAAAATCTAAATGGAGGAAGTATGAGACTGGAGAGTTTAGAAGAGCAGTATTCGTACTAAAATCGATAAAACAAAGAGAGTGACTGAATAATTGGTCAGGTTGAAAAGGACTGGAGAGAGTTAGGGAAAGTAGCAAAGTTGATAAGACGAAAGTCCTAAACTCCACTTTTGTAAGGAGAGCTGTGTGAGTGAAATCTCTCCAGATGTGTGAGACATACCCCATGCAGAGGTGAATAAATTGGGGTGGTGTGATGAAAATCTTAAAGCCTCCCATAATGCCCAATCACTTAGAAGCTTATTTATAGAAGTAGTGTGATCTTTTCAAGAAAGATCACGTAAATAAAAGGCCAAGAATATATATAAAAGTTTGAGTTGTTTGTTTCCGATGTAAATATTCTATTTGTGTGGAAGATTATGCTGAGTAGGAGAATGAAGAATGAAGGAACTGAATTTTTGATGCATTAACAAAATCGTGTTATCAATGTACCAATTAGAAATTCGAAAAGATGTTAGTTGCTCCAAGACCTTCCACTCTAGCATGAGCAACTTGCTGCTGGGTGGGATATCTTTGAAAATGAAATGAGTAGTGAAGGGGTGGTGGAATCGGCATAAGAGTGGATAGGTGAAGAGTAATGAATTGATGGTCATTGATAAAAAGTAGAAAAAGAGTTAAGGATGGAACAGTACCCTGAGGAACACCATTATTTATAGATTTGAAGGATGAATGGTAGCCGCCTATATCTGCCGCTATTGATCAATCGGAATAAAATTCAGAGAGAAGATCACATAAAGAAGGATATATACCACATTTGGGAAGTTTAGAAATGAAACATTGTGCTAAATAAAGCTAGACTCTATCGAAGGCTTTTGTTATGTTTAGCGCCACAATAGAAGAATATATATAAAAGTTTGAGTTGTTTGTTTCCGATGTAAATATTCTATTTGTGTGGAAGTTTATGCTGAGTAGGAGAATGAAGAATGAAGGAACTGAATTTTTGATGCATTAACAAAATCGTGTTATCAATGTACCAATTAGAAATTCGAAAAGATGTTAGTTGCTCCAAGACCTTCCACTCTAGCATGAGCAACTTGCTGCTGGGTGGGATATCTTTGAAAATGAAATGAGTAGTGAAGGGGTGGTGGAATCGGCATAAGAGTGGATAGGTGAAGAGTAATGAATTGATGGTCATTGATAAAAAGTAGAAAAAGAGTTAAGGATGGAACAGTACCCTGAGGAACACCATTATTTATAGATTTGAAGGATGAATGGTAGCCGCCTATATCTGCCGCTATTGATCAATCGGAATAAAATTCAGAGAGAAGATCACATAAAGAAGGATATATACCACATTTGGGAAGTTTAGAAATGAAACATTGTGCTAAATAAAGCTAGACTCTATCGAAGGCTTTTGTTATGTTTAGCGCCACAATAGAAGAATATATATAAAAGTTTGAGTTGTTTGTTTCCGATGTAAATATTCTATTTGTGTGGAAGTTTATGCTGAGTAGGAGAATGAAGAATGAAGGAACTGAATTTTTGATGCATTAACAAAATCGTGTTATCAATGTACCAATTAGAAATTCGAAAAGATGTTAGTTGCTCCAAGACCTTCCACTCTAGCATGAGCAACTTGCTGCTGGGTGGGATATCTTTGAAAATGAAATGAGTAGTGAAGGGGTGGTGGAATCGGCATAAGAGTGGATAGGTGAAGAGTAATGAATTGATGGTCATTGATAAAAAGTAGAAAAAGAGTTAAGGATGGAACAGTACCCTGAGGAACACCATTATTTATAGATTTGAAGGATGAATGGTAGCCGCCTATATCTGCCGCTATTGATCAATCGGAATAAAATTCAGAGAGAAGATCACATAAAGAAGGATATATACCACATTTGGGAAGTTTAGAAATGAAACATTGTGCTAAATAAAGCTAGACTCTATCGAAGGCTTTTGTTATGTTTAGCGCCACAATAGAAGTTTCGCCGAAATATGGAAGGACTGAGGAACAAAATTCAGAGGAAAGGGAAAGATCACCAGCAAAAACGTTTCTAACAAAAATCATACTGGCAAACAGAAAAAAAGATTTGAAGAAATAAGGCTCTTCCAATCTTCCTGTTAAGGGTAGCTTTAGATATGAGAGGGATCCCCCCTTTTCGGCAAGGACTAAATAAAAGCGCGTTTCCAGCAGAAAGGGAAGATCAAAGTAGAAACACAAAGAGGAAATAGTTTACCAATACAGGGTGCCAGCCCGAAAGCACAAGTTTTAAGAACCACAAAAAGTATATCATCAGCACCGTGCGCCTTATTAGTGTTAAGTTGAGAGAGAGAGAGAGAGAGAGAGAGAGAGAGAGAGAGAGAGAGAGAGAGAGAGAGAGAGAGAGAGAGAGAGAGAGAGAGAGAGAGAGAGAGAGAGAGGGAGTAAATAATGTATTTAGAAGAAATTACAATATTAGACATTAAATAAGTTGAAGGGTTGAAGATAGGAGAAATATCACCGGACTGTCTATAGTGGAATTAGATGCAAAGGTTTGAACAAAGAGATCAGCTTTTGCGAAAGATAAAACAGTTTATATAGAAGTTGAAGCAAATTTGAAATTGGCATGTTTTGAAAGATGATAGAAAAGACGTGAAAAAGAGGATCCGGAGAGATTATTGCATTTTCTAAGGACAAAAGTGTTTGTATTGCTGCAGAAAATATTTATTGACTATCCCCGGATAAAATATAAAGTGTTTAAGTTCTGAAGCTTGAATGCAGCGTCATTATGGCGAATAAGACGGGAACAATCAGGGTTATAACAAGGTTAATTAGTTATAAATAAATGGTTAAAATAGCATGTTTGGCTAACAGTGAAAGGTATAGCTTGATTCCCAGTCCCCTTCTAAAAATTTTTGGAGGGAAGTTAGACAACCTGATTATATTATTTTTTGTATTTATTTTTTTGCAGGAAAAGGAATAATTTGACATCAAAAATGGGCTTTACCCGGGTTGTTTGTGAGCTATTAAGCCCTTGGGGAAGGATGTCAATGAGAATTGAGAAAGAACAGATTGGAAATAACGTAGTGGAATGAAATAGGATAAAGATAAGAAACACAGGACGAATAGTAAGCTTGGAAGTAAGGAAAAGAGAAGCGAAGGTGTTGGAAATGGGGTTTAAGAGAAAGGATTGGATTAAGCCAACTTGAATCTTATTAGCTATATATAACAATAATATACTGTTTATTATATATATAATTAAATTATTATTATTATTATATATTATTATATTTTATTATTTATTATCTTAATTTATAGTAGTACATAATGAGAGAACGAATGCGTAAAACGTAAGTGAATTAGTATATCTGTTGTTGAATAGTCTAATTAAGTATAGGGCCTAAGATCTTATATTTATTATTGAATTATTATTATTATTGATTATTTTATTTTATTAATATTATTATTATGATTATTATTATTAATATTATTATATTTATTATATTTTATTTACTTTTGTTATTGTGTAGTGTTTGCTATTTGTTTATTGTCGAAAATTTGATGATAATGTTATGTTTGATGTTAGGCTTCTATTTTCATAGTGCTAATACATGCGGAGATCTGGTATTGGAGAAAAAAATTTTTTCTCTCCGGTGTGATTAACTTTCCGAAACTTGGAAAGGGAGAAATATAATATATGCGCACCACTAAGTCTAGCAATAGGTAGGTCGGATAAATCAGTGAGAAAATAGATGCTCAGAATTCATAAGGGAAAGAAGGAGAAAACGCTGAAGAATAGGTTAAAGCTCTTTTAAAAACGAAGAAGGAAGAAATTCCCCGATTAAATTCGAGTAATTTAAAGTTGAAGAATTTGTTAGTTTATTTTCATAAAATTTCGTTATTGTAAAATTGTGATTATAATAAATATTTGTATGTTTAGGAAGCAACTGGACAGATACTAGATTCATACAAAATTAGTAAGTCGAGCTCGATAAAAGCAGGTTGTCACAGGTGGTTACACAGAGTGTAAATTGGTCAGACGGAATATTAATTATTCAACCAGAATATCTATTTAGTGAGTAAATACATGTTTGAACAACGGTATTCAACTGAAGTGCTATACTTTATTTTAAAAATAGCTTGAATAGTGGACGTATTTTTTTTAGCTCTTAACTATTTCTAAATTGTGTCAGTTCGACAGAATAAATTTTAGATTGCAGACATTATATAAGGTGCTTAAAATTTAAGAAAAGAAAACTGTCACAGATTATTTATTTAAACGTAAAAGTGTCATTTAAAATAAGAGAGTTAATATTTGTTCTACCATTTTCGTGAGATTTTACCATACTTCTGAATGCTGTACCTTCCTCTTTGGATTACTTGCAAAGTTGAACTTACGCTCATATATAGGGGGACTACTATTTTGCTTGGTTGTATTGTTAACCTTTTGTAACGACTGAGATTTTTTAAATTCTTTGTATGTAGGACTTTTCTTTCTCCGAAGTATAATGATCCTTTGTTAAATTTTAGTATTTGGAAAGTATTTGTAGGATTAATTAGTAACATAATTTTACTACAATAGTGAGTATAAAACTAACATGGGATATAGATTTATTTACTGTCATTAAGTCCTAATATAAAGTTTTTTAATTAAACGTTATTAGAGAGAGTAAAAATTTAAATTATGGACAGATTGGTTTCCAGGGCCCGCAAATTATAGGAAGAAAACTTAAGAATATGGGGTTAAACGTACGTATAAGTGAATAAAGTATAAACTAAATCCTGTATTACCCAATTTTTATTACAATACACTAAAAGAAGAGGGGTATACTTAAGTTTCTTTCTGTCCGATATTTGTTTTAAAATCGATTTTCGATAAATGTGTGTATCGAATATACCCAAGATACCGAGAATCTAAATTTATTCATAAAACCACAAGAACAACACCTAATATTAGATATATATACATATATATATATATATATATTATATATAATATTATAAATTAAATATATTATATATATATTAATTATATTTACTTAGTTTTATTTGTTATTTGTTATTTTATGTTTTATTTTTTATTTGTATAATATATTATATTATAAGTGTATATATACATATATATGATACCCATATATATATAATTATTTAATATATTATATATTATTAATATATATATTATATTATGCTTTATTATTATATAAAGGTTTATTCATTGAGTTAATATTATTGGAACCTTCCAAATGAAAATGTTTATTTATAAAAAGGCATTTTTTTAAATTTCAAGCGTTTGTTGAGTTCTAAATTCTAAAATGAATTTGTTTGAAGATGCTAATTTTCAAACTTGACACTTTGAAAATGAAATGCCACATTTTATAGTTTGAAACTAAAAAAGCTAATAGAAAATGTACATGAAAATGTGAAATTACCAAAAATAGGAAGAAAGTATTTATAATTTTAGTAGACATTGTGGTTCGAAGTATATTGTTTTCTCCCAAATATATTTTTTTCAAATATTAAATTTCTAAACTGATGCCTTTTAATTATGTATTTCTTTGTACATAACGAAACAGTTTCAAGGGGTAACCATTCTAGATGCAGTGGGAACAACAGTATAGATTGTTTAATATTTTTGAGACACGTATATGATACATAAATGTTGGTTAGAAATTTGGTTGAATGTAAAAAAAAAATAAACATATTGGATTTTTTGGTGGGGCGCTCGAGTTGGTGATTATATTCCGTAATATATTAATTATATATATTATGTATAATTATAATTGTTATATATATATATAATATATAATATATATATATATATCATATATAATATATTATTATATATTTATATTATATAGTTATATTTGTAAAGGTGTTGCCGCATGTAGGGGTCGAGCGACGGGGATACACAGGGAGGCACGTTTCCATACCCGAGGGTGGGCGGAGGAAACCCGGACCCCATAATACCATTTTATTATTATGTATAATATTTAATTAGCTAATTGACTACTACTTCTACTCTCATAGATATTCCATATTAAGTTTATATGATATATATATTAAATAATATAATTATATATTATATATTATATGTATAATATAATTATTATATATATATTATTAAATATTATATATATTAGTTATATGATATACTATATATATATATATTTATATTTTAATTATAATATATTATATATTATATATTTATTTATCTATATTAACCCTATGCTCAAAAGGTTATTAACTCTTCATTGCGTTTTTTCGGTTGTATATATCGCATGATGCAGTGTACGTATCATTTATGTTTTTATTTCTGCTTAGTAGGTTAATCTTTGTAACTTGTTTCTTCAAGTATTAAAAATTATTTAATTCAAATATTATATTATATTATGAAAGTTTACAACGTATATATGCTTAATATAAATATATATAATTTATATTCTATATTTGTTTCCGAATGTGTAAATTTATTAATGTTTTTTCTGTTATATAATTCATTATTAAAGATATAATTTTAGTATTTTTTTGAGTATTTTTATTTTATTCTTTGTCCTTTCTAACCGTGTCCATGGAACACACTGCTGTGCTTTCATCTCTTTGAAATTTGAATCGTATTTTCCCTAAATATTTTTATATACTTATTAATGATAAAATTAACTAGAGTCTTTTCTTGTTATAATTGTTGGATGTTATTTGGATTTGCGAGGCTGAAATCCTGCTCTAAATTTATTTGTTGGCTGCGATCTAATAAGTTGCTTTGAAGATGGCTTATTAGCTGAAATGTTCTTTTTGTTTTTCTGGTTCATTTAGCTTGCATAGAGTTTCTTTGTTGTCTCAGGTTTCTTCTATAGATTTTTATAATCATACTAGTAAATTACTATTTTAGTCAATTTATCTTAATTTACCTTAATAGTTTCTTCTTGTTGAAATAATAGGTCTTGAACTGATATTTATATAAGTGTTTCTTCTTTGGCTTTATTTGAAGAAGTTCAAGCGATACTGTTGGCTTTTATTTATCTTTGTTTATTTGGAGATTTTGTTGACAGTTTTTGTTGGTTTGTGTTTTTGATTTTGCAATGGCTTATATTGCTTGCAGTATCTTCTAATATCAGGTTTGTTCTTATGTATTGGGCTTTCCTTAGCTTTATTCAATGCAAGCCCTATTCTTGCCCACCTTTATTCTGGCATTTGTCATCAATTTTTTCTGTGTTGCAATCATATTTTGCTTTTCTACCCTTCCAATTTGGTCATTTTTTGTAACCATAGTTGAGCTCACATAGTAACACATTAGTTGAATTTTCTGGTATTCTTATTTATTTTTTTGTTTCCTTTTTTTCTATATTTTATGGAAAATATAACATATTCCTTTTTGCAAGAATATTAGTTATTCTTGAGTATTAATTCTTAGCTTCGTTAAGTTATAATCCTGTGGTCTTTGTTATAATCCTACTTTCTCAGCAAGAATCACTTTTGTTATTGGTCTTTTCAAATTGTTTGTTTTAAGATATTCCTTTCTTATTTATGTTTCACATCTAATATTACTCAACTTAACTGTTTGAGTCTTTTGTAAACTTTACATACTTTTAAGTTTCACATATATTCTTGGTTTGAAGTCATCTATAAAAGGACTAAATCTCCTTTGGTGTGATTCCTATTCTGCTAACATTTACTTCTTTTTGCAATAAAGGGACATATTCTTGAATCCATCTTATTCAAAACATATCAGCAGATACTGATGTTTTCCATCTTTATAATAGTAGCATCTTTGTCTGATCAATCTGGAAGGAAAGTTATATTACCTATTAGAGTTAGTACGATGATTTTGGTGTCAGAGCTTTAAAGTTTTTATATTTGAAATTTCTGTTATTGGTCTATTATTTATAATGAAATCTATTCAAAGAATAAGATGGTTTCCACAGTTAATCATCTGTCACCTTATTGGCTGTTCTAGAGTGAAGCTTGTAAATATTTTACAGTTTAATATAGTATTCTCAAAATGACCTCCTTTATGAGAATATAGTGGTTGGATTCCATTAAATTTCTCTTTTGCTCAAAAATTTATTTACTTGCTTATGTATTAAAAAGAACTCTTGTCTTTTTTATTTGTTACTTTCACAAAGCTAACATTATCTGATTGGATAATTTCACATTGCTCTGCGGCTTATAAACTTCTTAGAGCATTGAAGAAAAGCATCAGTATAATGAATATAGAATTTCTAATGTTTGCTCTGTAATTAACTAGAGAAATAATAATCATATTCTTTTTCTCTTAATTTCCTTCCCCTACTAACAAGAAAGGCCAAAGCATTATACAAATACTTGTTAAATGGTGTACATCACATTTATAATCTATCTTCGGCAATCTCCATTCAAACTGCTGATTTCGCTTGTATGGAGCTTCTCTGCATATAATCCTCTTAGATTTCTTATACTTCTACGTGCTCCATGTATATGTTACTTCCTTAAAGGAATTAACTGTTTGTATTTCCTAATATGTCCATGTAATTCTATGGTATGTCTCATATTGCATTGTACCATGATATTTGGCAAATAATTGGATGATTAAAATCAAATGATACATCATTCAGATTTTTTCTCCCACCTACCCTTAATATTCCATTATCAACTATAAATGGTAGGAATTTTGGCAACATAAGTGTGCCTTTTTGGCCAGGCTCTTTCTTTTATTTTGGTATGTATATCATGAAATTCCTTTATTTTGTACAGTATTTGTAAAAGCCTTTTCGATTTTAAATTCTTGTATTGTCATAGACCTTTATTCCAATGGTTATTTTTATGCAAATTCTTTAACCTCTTAAAATCCATGTACTTTGTTTTTAATTTCATCCAATCTGACACAAATTTATGAGCTTGTCTGTTGAACTTTCTTTTGTAGTGTATGGTCCATCAACTGGTTTACTTTTTATAAGTTTATCATTTTCACATTAATTATATTTGGGATTGTGTTCCATTCCTAGAGTTCTGAAGGCCCTTCAAAATCATTCTCATACTTTTGTTCAATAAACTCATTAACAGATATCCTTTTACTTATATCTGCAATATTTAGCTTGCCTGGTAATAAATCTTTGTGCTTTATATCTGTTGTGATTCTAAAATTAAACATCTATTATGTACAGAATCTTTTTGAATTTTTGGATTCATTTTTAATCTAATTTATATAAAAGTTTACTAAATAAATAAATATTTGTTATTTTTCATATACTAATTCAATTTTTTAAAATTTTGATGTATGTGGACAGCTAATTTTGGCTGCACTCAATTCCTATTCTATGCTAATAAAGAAGTTAACATCAGTTTTTTAATGGTATAATCACTAGTTTAGATAACACAAATGAACGATATATTCAATTAAATTTACTTCAATATTAAAATATTTGTAAGAAACTACACCATATGCAATTTGTGATCCATCTGGAAAATAATGTAGTGTCATCCCCTATTTATAATTTGACACTTGGATTAACTGGCTAGAGATAATTGAAAATCATTTAAGCTTATTACATCATTTAGCCTGTAATTATGTAACTTTTTTTTATATCTAATGAATTTCATCATCCCAGTTAAACTTTTTTTCTATCGAATAAATGTTTGAAATAATTTGTAATGTTAGCTAGAGTAAGCACGGACTAATAAATCCCAAGTGGATCATGTATGGAAAAATGCAACTGAGTATACTTCTTTTTTGTCAAATTTCTATTTTGGTATATACTATCCTAGGCGTTTTCATTGATCTATTCTGGGTACTTAAGTCCCAATACTTTTTGTGAAGGCAATTTATCTAAGGATAAATTTATTTCTTTACATAATCTAAATTAAACGTTTGTATAAAATTATTTAAAATTTCTGATTTGAATTACTAGCGTACTATGAAATGCACGAATAAAACCACTAATTTAAATTTCTTAACTTTTTTATCAAACTGAATACACAGCTCCATTTTCTGATATTCATGAACAACTGTATAATAGAAAAGCTCACATTAGAAATTTCAGTCATTGTATTTATGCTAAATTAAACTGATTGTTTCTGCTTAATTATTTGTAGTTTTGGTTTCAAAATAATATTTGCTATGAAGGAGAGTTACCTTCCAAATATAATAATTTTAAACCCTATATTTCTTTGCTGGAGTTTTTATATCTAAATTAATTTGGGATAACATAAGAAGCGCTGCATAATCTTCTTAATTTTGATAAAGTGACAGTTATTTGATAATACATCTTCCTGTATAACTGCTATGAATAAGCATATTTTCTTTTTCATGAACCTTAAAAGGATGCCTTGTAGATTGGAAATATAATTTTGCCATGTGAGTAAACATATTTTAAAGTAGTAATGTTAGTTTTTAACTGCTTAATATACCTACTCTCAGATTTTTTCTTTTGTGGATGATTTACAATATGGTGTGTTAAATAGAATATGCTGTCAATGTTTAATAGTTCATGTTTCTTAATTTTTTTGCAAAATTAAGCTTTAGCATTTCATCTACTGTTTTTATAAAAAATGTTACAAAATATTCTTATTTTTCAAAAATTATAACTTTTTAAAAAAAAGATAAAAAAACGTACTGAGGTGGTTTGTGTAACAAGGGTCGTTGTAATGGCTTGGGATATTTTAGTTGATTGAAAATTCTGATTCTGTTCTTATTTTCATGTGAC
>JABUQX010033488.1:0-2500 GCA_015478945.1 Trachelipus rathkii
CAGTTTACGTGGGGAACATGGAGAGTGAAGATCGTTTCTATTTAACGCTGCCTTTTTGGATTCAAATAAATTTTATTATCCTGAAAAATAAAAAATATCGACTATACAAACCCAATTATGAACCCTAATTAACTTTTGAATCGAGAGAAAATATATGAAGCAGAATTATAGTGAAAATAATTCTCGACGGCCGATATATTAGAGAATATGCGCTGTTTCATATTTGGCTGTTTGACGATATTTAGAAATCTAGTTGAAATGTTTAAAAATATTAAAAATTAAGCTAAAATTAATGGGCGAATAAAACGAAACGGCAACAATGAAATTTCTTTGAAAATATTTAATTAAAACCACGTTCCTATAAAACGGTTGGTTACTGATGTGGTTCATAGACTTAACAAAAAAATTTGAGAGCAAGGTCAGTTATGTCCAAAGTGTCAATATTAAATAAAAAATAAAAATTCATTTTATAATTTGATGCAGAATACTATTACTAGGCTATTTATTATGTGAAACCTGAAATATATAAAACATGTTCTAATATATGTTCCGAGATCAAAAATTATTTCGTACTAGTAGGCCTTATATGAATACAAAATATCGGGAAATATTATCAAACCATCTCTAAAGGATCTAATGCGTTATTATACCAACGATGGAATGGTGCATGACAAAAAAATGACACCAAGAGTTCATTACATTTTGTATGCATGCCTACTAAGATGTTTCAAGATCCAGGTATGCCTATGTTTATAAAGGTACTGAAGACCTCCAGTATGTAGGAATACTAAATCCTTTTGTTAATAAGAGTAGTCATTTCCTAAAAGGTCGTAAATGTTATAAAGCTTTCCTGAATTGCTTCACACTTACCTATGAGTAATACCCAACTGCAGTTCAGTTCGCGTTTATCCCGTTTATATAAGAGACGTCGGAAGGCAAAAACCATACCCATTCACAATTGGCGACAGCAGTGTTTAAAGTACACATAAGAAAGAAGCTCGTAAATAATAAAATAATAATAATAAAGTGAGGATAATAGTCTTCAGGCATTGTAGAATGGACAGATGGATTTATGGTTTTAGGAGGATATATTAATTTTTTGCTTCGTTATTTCAGTAGAGTATTCCCTGGTTTTTAAAAATCAGGGAAATACATCGCTAAAAAAGCAAGCCATGAAACGCGGGAAATAAACACAATCCATGATATTATGGGGGGTGTCGACGCTCGTAGTGCTGAGTTGTAAAACGTCGACTAGCCGATGTTTTCAGATGAAATGTTAGACGATGTTAAACGAAAAATACGACCGTAAGATGATTGGCAAAGGTGTAGGTGGTCGTAAAAACCCTGTAAAGATAGATAAAATTTAATAAAGGACCACTAAAGAAAAATAAAAAAAATTGTAATTGAGCTGTGTGTTAATAACAGGTGATAGAGTGGAACTTTTTTATCTTTATATAAAATAATAATAACCTGCATCTATTTCGTATAAAAGGAATGTTTAAACTAATCTCTCCTCATTATACGTCCAGGCGATTGTAGTAAAGATGCAATTCCTCATCCCCTCTAGCCCCGACTGCCGTAAGAGCGAATGGATCTCTTTTCTCGTGAATCCTAACACAGATCAGTGTGAGTGAAATCCAATTTTATTAGTATTAACCCGTTCACCAATCAAACAAATACAGATGTACTCTCGAATCAACATCCCTGCACTTCAGACCAATATTCTTAGATTCTTCGGAATATGTGTTTTATATCTGGAAAACTAAGTTAGAAACGAAAGATTGTTCGTTCAAATTCTCACAGCACAGACCACATTTAGTATCCACCGAGACAAAATTCCTTATACATGTTTCAATCAACTTGAGTTATTTTTAAAATGAAACATCTCTAGGGATCAGCTGCAAGTTACCCATACCGAAGTTATATCGAAACTTTACTTTAACTAAAATATTCAGATGATGCTAAAAACAGTTCCCATTTACAATCATTGAGGATACTACAATTTTAAAAAAAATGTAGAATATACATAGGGACAACGCCGCTAAATCTAAAAAATTAACACTTACGAATATTTATGGACGTGTAAACGGTATATATCTCACATTGAAAAGGAAAGACTTATCTACCGAATCAGTGGACAACCCGCCATCAGGTAACTAGACTACTACCTCAATTGCGCTTAATGTTCAAAGCAACGCACAGCCACAACACCGTCCAAAAACCTATTCAAATACTGGATGCTTATCTTTAGTACCGTTAAAGTGAAATTATCTCCCTTAAACATATGGAAATCGAGAAATTTCTTTTATCCGATACAGCAAAAAATATTTTGAGAAATGAACTAAAAATTTTTTTTTTTAACTACCCCAAGATTATGAGTATTAATAATACCTAACATCGTCAATGGTAGCTACCTCAGAAGGTAATAATAGGAATTGTAGTAGTAGAACACGACGCCTATTCTGGAAACTACGAAAGTCCGCCTTTAATTTACCCATTT
>JABUQX010033488.1:7500-25384 GCA_015478945.1 Trachelipus rathkii
AAAAAAAAAAAATATATAATGAAGAAATAAAATAAAGTATTATATAGTAATTAATATAGTGTTTATATTTAATAAGTCACCCTGTATATATTAAACTCATACCTCTCACGAGAAAACTTACCAAAAGCTACAGGGAAATAAATTACATTTTTGGAATCAACATGAATAAATACATTTATGTTACGAAAATTAAAAAAAAAAAAAAAAATGAAAAAAAAAAAAAAAATAAAAATAATAACCAAAAATATATGGTATATTATTTCTTATGTGCTGGTTTGCGTGGCGAAGACATTATCATATTGTACTATATTAATAACCTATTTATATATTACTAGGCATACTATAAAATGTATATATATGCAAATAATACTATAAAATACGTAATATATATCATAGTGAACTTAAACTTAAATATACCATTAAATTTTAATTAGATATATATAATATTTACTCATATATATATATGGATTAGGTTATGAAATACCTGATTATACCTTTTATATATATAAATTATGATGTTTATTTAGTATATATATATATGTAGGTGCGCTCAGCCGAACGGGACACACAAGAAGAAAGGAAGGAACGGTTTTCCATACAACGCTATAAAGAGAGATGCGTGGAAGGAACCCACAACTGACACCCAGGGTCCCCCAATATCCAAAGGAGCGGGGGAGTAAAGTCCGAGACCTCCCGGAGGGGGGAATTAGTCCTACCCCGTAGTTCCCGGAAGGCCGAGAGGACCCCGATCCTGCCGAATGCAATATCAGTGCGGTATATACCCTGGATTCTTTAACAGATATAAAAGAAAAAAAGCAATAATTATTGAGAAAGTCACTATGTGGAATATTAAGGGAAGCTGTATCTAACCAAAAATAAGGTCTCCTAAATAGAGGATCTTAGCATTCAATTATTGTTATTATTTATATATCAGATAATATTTTGTTTTTATTTTTTTTTTTACATTTTCCTATCTAATAAAGAGTAGCTTTACCAAATATATAGAAAGAGAAGAGTGTAAAATAAGGTATTATTCCCTATAGCCTGTACTATTTCTAAAGTTCCTATCACTATATCCTCTAAATTTAGCCCTATAATATATAATTTTTTTTTATCACACACACTAAAATTAGGACCAGTCATATCACTAAGCCAATGTATTCCTTTCTGCTGCGTATTGTAGCCTTTTTAGAGATATCGAAGTAGAATGGCTTTAAACCGAAATTTCACCATATATAATATTAATATATTATATGATATTATATTATATTCTAACTATATATTATCTCGTTACTATATAATATACTCCTCACTATTACTACAATTAATGTAATAACAATTATGCCAGTTATTAAATCAATATCTAATAAATATAAAGTTATATATATTATTAGATCACCTAAATGACCAAATATATACTAGCTTATTCTAATATACATTAACCTGTATAATAATTATATATATATAAAATCCCTTATTTATTATCCTATGAGTCAGCAATTCAATAAGGTATTTCTGCCTTTAAAATAGCTTAGTCCTAACCTAGAGCAATAGCAAGAAAAACGTGAATATCTACTCTGGATTGTAGAGTGCATAAGAGTTGCATTCCACATATAATATTACTTGCTCAGATACTTTACTCTATCTATTATTAACACAAAATATGAAATTTTTTTTTTTTTATTTTTTATGTTGAATGGGTCCACTGTTTTGAACATATCAGTGTAGCGCGATGTGGCACTTCCCAAAAATGTATCCTTTTCGCTGTAGCTATTGTAATTTTTGAGGAGGAAGGATAGGTTTTATTTTTTATTTTTGTTTTATTTTTTTTTTATTTTTACATTTCAGCTCTAAAATTGACCAGCATTACCAGCAATGTATTCACACACAACTGCTATTATAATCTCACTGGAAATTTAGCAATTAATAGATGCTTAGATACATATGACACGATGACAATCCAGTGACAGCTGGGCATAATTAGTTCATTCTATTGTAATTTTCAACACTAAAGTGTAAATATAGTACCATCAGAGATCTCAATCTCATATAAACTTAAATCAAAAAATATCTTTAGATAATAAACAATAATATGAATTCACCATCCTAGATATAATATCATATATATATTACTATTATATAATATTTAGGTTTATACTATTTATAGTAAAATATAAACTATATTTAATCTATGCAATGTATCACATTCACTGTATAGATATTAAGGATTAGATATACTAAATAATAGCATAAATACACTAAATATTCACAACTTATCATACAACCCAAAACATCAAGCGCGTTTGCACTCATATGATATAGCGAGAAGTATCACATGAGTATAATTCCACACTATACACAATTTTAATCACGCTAGAAAACCTTACTGTTTACTTAACGTTCTGTCCAACCATTCCGCAAACCTAAACGACCCTGAGAATTCCACTTTAAACTTATCTCCATTTTGTTACGCTTCCTCCGATATAATCTTATAAATACCATGACATTTACAAAATTACGCCCTTACTTCGACGACGTGCCCTAATCACCAATCACACCTCTTCTTGTATGCGCACAAATAAGTGCAATTTTGTTCTGTTTCGTTGTTTTTTATTTATTTATGATCTCTAGACACTCTCCCGAACCTCCAACGCAAGAAAATATAACTCCACGGCAAACGACACTTCTCTGTGGACGTGTATATATCACGACGCTGAACCGTAATCCGATGCCCTGGATCTAAACACCTGTTGATCCGATATACCGAACATCCAGCACACCTCGTATCTCACAAATACATAACATGAAGTGGCACCTCACATACCGCAACTACCACTCGGAGACATTCACCGCTCGAAGCCTCCCGACCTTGCTCGCAGAGTGAATCTGGACACCAAGACCTATCCGAATCCGAATCCACAGCAAACTACCCACATGCTGTGAGAATATCGAATCCGAATCCGAGAATCAAATTTCAGCACGGTATGTGCAGTCCACCGCGAAGCATATCCCGAATCGATCATCACCCAATCCCGTGACTATCCAGAATCCCTATACTATATACTCACGAACTCAGACTCCGAACTTCACCGGAACTACGAAATACTCTACACTCCACCATATTTAGTAATTATATAAATTTACACGACTTACCTATAGATAATCACTCACGACTCCACGATACTTATACACACGACCCTAACAAAACATACTATCATGATACCTCACAAAACGTGCTAACTCCAGTAAAGAAAATGTTCTTACTACTTACTTGAAAAAAAAGGTACTATCAAAACATAATATATTGTAACCAATTTATATTCAAGCATAGAGAATGGAAATTGAATACTAACAAATATATCTGTACTGAGTTAATATAGAATTATTCATCGAGATCTAATAAAAATATAATAAATTTAATAGTTTAATCGTAGTTATATTGTTATATGTGTATTTGATGTAGTGATCTATACTATAAGTAAATAATAATTTTCAAATAATAGTAAAAAAATAATAATTTTTTATATTATTATAAAATTCTCGTGATTTCTTATAATATATATGCGAGTCACACAATCAGCGTGTCCACCTATACATCATAATAACGATTAAGTAAATTTCGATATCTATCTAATTTCATAAAATTGATAGTGCATAAATATAAGCTTAATAAAATCAACACCTGAAAACTTTAATACTAAAGCTAATAGCTTCAACAAATATATATAATGAGAACACACCCCTCTAAAAAATAAAAAAACAAAGTAACTCAATCACGATAATTCGATAATATATAATAATAAGTAATATTAGCTTAATAATATCATTAAACTGTGTAAAAGTTCTACTCTTATATATAAGTTTAATAATATAAATAAAAAAAAAAAAAAAAAACATAAGCAATATTTGTCTAGATACAATAAAAACGTACTAATAAAAATGTTACTGAGACATGAGCATAATCATTTAAACCATGACATTACTCGTTCAGTTTTGATTATTTTTTTATTCAATATATTGCCCAATATATGGATACTAACGCATTGAATTTAAAGTTTGTGACGGACTTCTTTCAAAAATATATAGGAACCTGTTTGTTTATGATACTATCTAACCCAGTTTTTTTCTTTTTTTTTTTTTTTTTTTAATATTGCTAGTAATATTAATTATTGATACTAAACAATGAATATAAAATGGTGAATACGGACATGATTTCAAGATAATTCTAAAATAAAATATTTTAAATAATTATTTAACAATCACTTTATATTAAATATTTTTTAAAATAATAAAGTTAATAATTATATTTTTGGATAATTACGTATATATATTAATAGAATTATTAATAAATATATATAATTTATATATATATAATATATATAATATATATATATAATATTTAACTCTATGAGCCTATAGAGCTATAGTAGAAAGTGAAAGATTTATTTATATTTGCACATATTTTTAATAATTAAAAATAAACACTTTTAAATAAATGTAAAAGCAAAGGCGTTAAAAAATATAATTTATTTAATTATCTATTATTATTATAATTTCTCTGGCCACTATGTATTCATCTTTTATTACATTATTATTTATAATAATTATAAAATCATATACAAATATAACCCATATTAGTATAGATAATTCCGCATTTAATGAGATATCAGGATCTATTAAATATAAACGGTGAGGTTCACACTACTAACGAATCCTCTTAGATTATGAGTACGTACGGGATTGGAATCTCTATTCACTCCCCTCGTATTCCCCCATCGGCTTCACGTATGACCCATTATTACTCTTATTGGAATATTTTATATTAAAGTTCTGCCACAAATTTGAAATGCCTTAACCATCAACTTACTCGAGTTATAAATATAAATTATTTGAAATCCATTATAATAATAATTAATGCTTAATAAATATATAATAATATAGTAATATTATTAATTACACTAAAATTTACTTATTACACAATAAATTATCCATCAAACTTACTAGAATGCGTATGTTTATGTAAAAAATTTGATTTAATATTAAATTATTAATTATATTATTCCAATTTATAATTTAATTATTATTATTATTATTTAATATATAATTATCACTCTTTTTGCTTAATTCCAATGTGGAGGTATAATTTCACATTGATTATTATGGCGTATACTATCTAACACAGCAGAATGATAGTCATCCAAATCATGTTCTAAAAATAAATTCTTTTAACCAAGTAGTGAAGCCAAAATAATGCATAAAGAAATGTGCTTTTAATCCTAATACAAAAAATTCTATCGTGACAAAATCAAAGCCTTACACAATATTTAGCGTAGTTGTTGAAAAAAGTTAGTATAGAAAAGGTGAGTGTTCAGTATAATTAGGAAAACCTAACGTATCTGGAATTCGTCAATTCCATTTACTTAATTTTCTATGATTATGGTTCTTTACTAAAAAATAAAAATGTAAAAACTAAAAATTTATCTACAATAAAAAATTTAAGACTAATAAAATTAGAATACCAAAATTTCAGTTTATATAGTAATTTAAATATTTTAATTTTCTTTAGTTTAATCAAATTAAAACTAACTTTAAAAGAAGTAAAAAAGTTCAATCTTTTAAAGCTATGAGCGTTGGTATATGTAAATACATTGTAAAGTTTTTAAAAATTAAAAAATTGGATGATTAAGCTTAACTGGAAGCTGATAATCAATAAGAGCACTTTTTTTGGTGTTAAATATAATTATATAATATATAAATAATATTAATAATATATATATAAATAATATATATTAATAATATATATATAATATATAATATTATAAATATATTAATATTTTTTATTTTATTATTTTATATTAAAATGTATATGAATAACTTTTATATATTAGATAAATTTATATATTATACAAGAAAAGTGTTGACAGTAATTTTCGATAAAGCAATATTATAATAATTTTAAAAAGTAACTTTTCATGTTGAAACCTTAAATAAAACTAATTTAAACCGTCCTTTATTGAAAACTAAAAAAAATTTATTTAGAATAAAACTCCGTGGGAAAATTAATTTTATAAAGCGCAAAGAACAGTTAACAAAAAAAATAAAGTTAAGAAAAAAATGTAATTGAAATTAAAGCAATTAATATCCTGCTGTACTTAGGACATTTTAATCTCACATACGTTTTGAGCGCAAGACACCCAAAAACATTAACATTAGAACCATCTAACTTCATCATTATAACCATTTTAATTCTTAATATACGCTGAAATATGGCATCTTTACCCTCTTAACTATACCAAATTTATAATTCAAACTATGAACACTAATGATCCAAGCTACTTTTACTGAAGCTTGTAAGTCCAACTTTGTCATCATCAATTCCTGAGCAGCATGCCTCATCCAGCTCAATCTCAACTAAACTAGTCCTCAAATCATGATTTCCTTCTACTGCCGACTCACCATATGATAAAAATTTGTTTATTAAGTTTTCATCTCCTCTTTCTTCTAATATGGAACGTATATAATCTACCTTTCCAGATCTCATTAACCTCCTAATTTGATCAGAACCAGCTTTATCTAATACTGCCCATGCTAGCTCTGCATTACCCCCAAGTATAAAATGGGCTAATAATTCTGACATGAAACGAAAAGGCCCATTTGCAACCTCTCTTTTTAACACCAAAGCACGGTGATTATCAAACCCTTCTTTCATCCACATATGCATAAAAAGCCTTAGACCAGCACTCGCGTAACGTTCTGGATAATCTTTTATTTCTAAAAAGTTACTTAACCATAGGTGATAAAAATCTTCTAAATTATCATCCGGCCTCAAGAAATCAAATAACTCTTGAAATTGATCAAAGTGGAGCATTTTATACAGTATACATAAACTGCTATGAAAATCATTTTCAGCGAAATCTCTCTTTAGAAGCTCCGAATATCTATCGGAACTTATCCTACTAAAGCAAAATTCAAATACTTCTGGATAACTACTACAATAATTCATTGTTGCAGACACTGCAGCACTCATAAAGATCTCATCTTTTTGCCGAGTACTTATCTCATCTTCAGGTAGTGATTCTATTTTATCCCAAAAGAACTCTACAGCTTCTACAAATTTTATTTGCCTATTTAATGCCAAATCAAGCCCATATTCATAATGATGCATACCTTCCAATCTTAGCTCTGAGACACGCCCATCTGCTACATATGACCAATACTCCACTGCCGGATCTGTATAGTGCCTTCCACTCAAACTCATCATGAACTCTCTCTGTGAAGCCTCATTATCTTCTATTTTCCACTCTCGTTTAAAATGTTCAAATAAAGCAATCACATCCTCTTCCAAGCAACACCAACACGCAATTTGATAACGCTCAAAATCATCTAATGAGTTACTTTCACCATTCCTGTTTTTTGGTTCAATCAACATCTTAGCAGCCTTTCTTCTGTTAAGCTTTCCAGAATCTTCCCAACACTCCCCATCTAAGAGGGCATCCAAGAAGAATGAAAGAAGCCTTTCACCCGCGGTTTCAAATATTGCCCAAAACGTACGACACCAATTTGTTAATTGAAGGTCGTCTCTAAACTATCTGGGAATGGGCTGGAGGTGGATAGTGGGAAAAATTACTATGAAATTTTCGTTAGTATATATATATGGGGATAGGGGGTAGGTAGTGACTTTATAAAAGGCTGAGGGTAAGATATTAATTAACATAGACATACAATTATACACTGTTAATGACTTAATCATAACCGTTTATGATAAATAAGACATGTATTTAATATAATGTATAACTTATATATATTATATATATATATATAATAGCGGCTATATAGTATATATAAATTATACCTAATTCAGTATCTTTTATAAACATTTTTTATAAAATCTATCAAATAAATTAACATATATATATATATATTAATATATCTAATATAGATATATTATATAAAAAAATTTCTTTATATAATATATGTATGTATAATAATTATATTCTTTTTAAATAATATATAATATATATAGTATAATTATATATAATATATATATATATTATAGTATATTTATTATATATACTATATGATATATATAGCTATTATACATATATAAACATAGACTAATTAACATGGACATACAATTATACACTGTTAATGACTTAATCATAACCGTTTATGATAATCAGACATGTATATGAGAAATAATATATATCATATAATATATATATATATATAATATAATATAATATATATATATTATATATGATTTGCCACCTGCAAGAATGTGACCACGAGCCGCCACGATATATATTATATATATATATAATATATAAGTAATATAATATATAATATAATAGTGATTATATATAGTAAATATTAGGTATAGATATATATAAGATATATATATATCATATTATATATATATTTATTATAATAGATATAATATATAAAGTAAATCCATTCCAGAGAAACGCTATAAAGTAGAAGATATATTATAGCCTTATCAACAAGTAACACATATTGTTATCATGAAACTAAAAAGAATCAAAAAAACAAAAAAAAAAAAAAATAAAAAAAACAAAAAAATAAAAAAAAAAAAAAAAAAAAAAAAAAAAAAAAAACATATTTAAGAGTATTTTGAAATATTTAGTGTGCTTTTAAATAAATAAACACACCGAATTAGATCACATTTATCTGTACACCCTTCCCTGGATTCATCATTCTTGATTATTTCAACTTTCAACAATATCAATGATCATCATAAAGTTCTGAGTATTTATGTAATTATTGATGTATCTATTTAGAGCAATTTAAACTCTTTTACATGTCCCATTATACTCCATTGTTCTTTAAGCTTTGTGTTTGTGTTATTCTAATTAAATATATAGGTATAATATTAATACATAATATATATATGTATATATTAAATAATATATATACTATAAAAATAATATATATTATATAATATAGATTATTGCGTTGGGTACTCCATATCGTTTTACAACCTCCTTCCTCTCCTCTCTCCCATCTCTCGTCTCTCTCTGCATAATATATGATATATATTATTAGTATATATATATTATATATATATATAATATATATATAAGATATATAATATATATATATATATAAATTATATATATATAAGTGTCACCAACACCCTACTACTGAGGCCCTATTCAAGGAAAGGGTATTGACACACATCATTATTCATCAACTAACCCTATTGCAAACTACGCAATTAGTACAGGACATCCCAGGCTTAGAGTGAAGAAGAGAATTAATTCAGCAAGGGGAAACCACAGAAGATGGAAGAGAATTTCCTTACTTTTTCAGAGGTGTCAGGAAAGAAGGAATCACCGTCTCAGCGGACAACCCTGGAGTTAACCATTATCAGAACACAAAACTCATAGCGCATACACAGCACCGCCTTGTGCTATGAGCGTGCGTGTCGTAAAGGTCGGTGGTACGGCGAAGTGATATAAGTTCCTCCGAGCACCTGCCCGCTTGCGGTACCTATAGAAAAAAGAGAAAGAAGCCCAAACATCGCGCCGCAAAGATGAGGGTCAAGAGAACTGGAAAGTGGCCAAGAATAAGCAGTTTAGAAGCCTTTCGGCATTGACCGACCCTATCCAAATAAGCGGGTGAACTCAGAGCCCGCCCCAGATTAGAAGAACTAGTACTCCCACAGGGCGAATTGAGGCCCTGTAATATGCTTGGAGGCAAATGAGAAAGGGAAAAAACTCTCGCAAGACCTTAACTAGATACTCCACCACGAGTTGTCTGCTTTGAGGCCGCGCTCCTATGCAACGCGTTGTTCGATGTGAGGTCCCCAGAGACATTTTTTTGTGTTTTATGTTTAATGGTGCCAAGGATGTTTATTTCGTCAACGTAGTGAGAGGACGAGAGACACCGTCGAAAGAATAGAAAAGTTAGAAGGTGGGTCTTAGACGGTGGAGATTTCGTAGTAAGTTGGTTTTTAGAATCTGAAATTTCAAAAGGTTGAGCACGAAACCCCACCGGGAAGTCTATCCAGGTCACGCGAGAATAGAAATTAAAGATATAGAACGAAGGAATTCTAAGAGAGTTAAAAGAGGGAGATAAATGAAGATGAGTTGAAAGAAATGAAGGGGTCGAGATCATCCGGCATACGAGTGGATAGAGTTAGATGTGCAATTGATGAAATTGATATTTAAATGAAAAGTAGGAAATAAAGTAGGAGGCATATGAGGACAGAACCCTGAGGAACCACTATTGACAAAAAACAGAAGAAGTCGCCCCATCAACAGCAACAGCCGATATTGAAGCAAGTCTTGAAAGCAAACTAGACATAAGAAGGCAAAGAGAAGGAGGAAACTCCAAAGGAGGAGAGCAGTGATGCGTGCATATCCCGGTCAAATGCCCATTGGATATGTCAATGGCGCCACCACACAAGGTCTCTCCCGTAGTTCCTGAGATACGGAAATTCGTTTTAATTTTTCAGTTGCGATAGGAAAGGATATTTGCCAGTAGAACCCGGAGCGCCGAAAAGCGTCAAGACTGGGCGCAATCGGAAAAAGAAGTGAATGAGAAACTCCAGTGATCGAAGAGAATGAAGATTGAGAAAAGGGTTTTCAAACATCCTTAGATAGAATTACAAGTGAGAAGCTATAGGCCGATAGTTAGAAGGAAATCAGGCTGGCTGTATTTTTTCGGAACAAGGTTGGAACATTGGTGCTTCCAACATGGAGGAAAGTACAATTAGTATTAACAGAGAGAATATTGTTGAAACGATGGGCGGCGGGGTCAGCATATATAACTATAATTATAGGTATATATAATATTATATATATATATATATATAGTATAATATATAATATAACTATATAAATATTATAATATATAAATATAAATATATATATATAGATATATATACTATTAATAAAATAAGTTCTTTCCTTCTAAAGCCGTTTTCTTTTGCTCTACGTTTTCTGTAGTTCGATTCCAGGATTAAGACTTAACATTATAAAATCAATGGTTGGGGCTATATATGCTCAGAGTGTGCCGCCGGTCCGCCATCCGATATGGGCAGAAACTGCCGCCATGTTTTATGGGTAAATAAGCGTTACTTTAAGTTAATAAGCGGTTATGCTTACCTTTTTTCATTTAATTTTGCATAGATAATTTCATTTATTTGACCACACTTTAGCAAAAAATAAGAGAATTTAAACGTTAAACATTATGAGATTTGCAAAAATAGATCGTTTCATAGATTGTAACACACATCGTGCTGAGCACGAGTAAGCACAGTGAAAAGTCGCCCCTGATCATATTTAATATATAATATATATAATATATATATATATTAATATATATGTTTATATATATAATAGATATATATATATATATATATAATATATAATATATATATATAAATATATATATATATTTTATAGTATATAATGATATATTATATAATATATATATTAAATAGTATATAATATAATATATTATATATATATACAGGTATGATGTTACAGGTTTTCTCTTCCTACAGTAATTTAAATAGATGTATTATCTCTAAAAATCCTTGTTAAAGTAGTCTCTATATTACCTTTTGGAAGTACCTTTTAAGTTGTAATAATAATAAAAATATTACTTAAGTTAAAATTTTAAGTTAAGTTATTAGACGTGTAAAAAAAATCAAAGACATAATATTTAAGAAAAAATCTTTTTAGAACATTATATTTGGACAAATTTTCACTCGCACTAGATATTTAGGCCCATACATTTTCTTTTATTGTTACGAATATTATAAGCTTCAACTTCTAAGAGTCAATCTAGTCAGCAGTCAATCTAATTTCGTTGTTTTATTAGTGATCAGAAATTTGCATTAATATTTGAGAGAAAGTCAAAAATTAACTTATGCTTGACCAAGAAATAATTATATGAAGTTGTAATAGAGTTCTTCTCTTTGATCCAAAGCTCGTATATCCCAAATATTTTAAGATTACCATGACTTTCTCTGTTTTTCCTTTAATATATTTAACATGTGGATTTCAAGTTTCTTATGAAAATATAATAGGAGAATTATTTGTGAAGCTGTTTATTTGAGTTCTTTCCCAAGCATGTTACATGAGAGGGATCATTAAGAATGCGTCTTGTCAAGTTGTTAATTGTTGGTTGCATTAATTGAAACATTTAAGTCACTGATCCCTCATCATTTCATTCATAGCTTCCTTAATTGTTTAATCAAAAAACCTGAAGACTTAGATCAGAAACCAAAATGCACAAGCAACTGCTTTGAATAAGAAAGTAATGGATGAGTGGAGGCTATTTTCTAATCATACATCATTTTAGATAGAAAGGACTTGGATGCTGCTACCTTAATGGACTCCCTATTCCATTTCAGCAGTCTCTCATAACTTTTAATTTAGTTGTACATGTATTTTTCTATTTTGCTAATTGAAATCAGCAGGAGGAAAACTAACTTTACTCGATCTCTAAAATGCTAGATTATTTAATTCATTTTTTTTTGGTTTTCTTAAGCAATATTATATATATGCTATTTAAATTCATATTCCCTTAGTGATCTAAAAATTTAAAATTATTTTAATATTATATTATAATTATTATTATAATATTAACGATGAGTTTCAGAAATTTTTATGAAAAACTCAAGCAACGTTTTGCCAAACTACCGCAATTCACACGTTTAAAAGGAACGAAAATCCTATTGGTACTAAATTTTTATTATGTAATTACTATTAGCGATATTGTTTCACAATCGATATTAATTGTAATCAATAAATCGATATTTTCAAGCAAAAACAAAATCCTTTTCATTTCTGTGTAAATAAAAAATTTAATGTTTTTGTTTAAAATTATAAAAAAATTATGTCCACTGCGAAATGTAATTAGCAAAATGAGGGCTTGGAAAATGGTTGGTTATTTGATAATACAGAATAAGTAGGAGATATAAAAGAACAGAATGAACACCTGATTTGTCATGAGAGAATAACTTTTCCAACCCTATCAATTTATATCGGTTTTAATTAAATGAAGAACTCTTCTTGCAGGATTATCTTATATATCTCGCAAATATTTTTTATCCTGAACTTAGTAGGTCATATAAGATAAATGTTGGAGATGAACAAAGATACTGGCGGAATGGATCTACAATAAAGGACCACACTACCACAATCATAAGCTATAATTTCGTGTCCAGTGGTACTTTTGTCGAGTTAAAATAAACAATCACAAAATACGGAGACTAATACTTATGATTGGGGAAGTATATCCAAACAGAATCAAAATAAAAATATATATATATCCCTTTCAGTCCTGAATTATGAAAAAAATAATTTTTTTATTTTTTATTTTTTAAATAGTATTATCAGATATCTAAATATCTATCATCCTATAAATCAATTATGGAAATAGAGGTATAAATAAATACAGTTATGCATATTTCTAGATTTTTTTTATAAAAGAAAAATATATATATATATCTCTAATGTTATTCCAGCTAAAATAAAGTAAAAAGTCAATCAGAAAAGTCAGGGATTCTCAAATATCAGTATGGATAGTAGGGTAAGAGGAAGGCCAGACTCCAATGCTTGTGATATTAGACGAAACACATGAGTGTTGTTGTTTTCCCGAGGACCAGGCACTGATAAACTTGGCATTTCTCGCACATGCCTTGTCTTGAGTTTAATGCAAAGTTTGCATTGTTTCCTGTCCTTGGTAGAAAACATTGGCCAGTGAGACACGTTGTCATACCTAACAGACTCTGCAGGAGCATATTCGTGGTTTGGTCTTGGTTTCTCTTTTCTTCCTTGGCTCCTGCCTAGCTCCTACCCTGGCTCCAGCTCTGGCCTCAACTCTGGTAGTGCTCGGTCTTCCTCTTGGGGTACCACTAACCTTAGAGTTCAATAAACCTTCTGCCATTTCGATCTTGAAATCGACAAATGCCATAAAGTTTTTCCTGCTCTCTTTGCTCTCATGCACCCTCCGGTACAACAGCCAGTCATTGACATTGCAAAGGTCTAGCAAATAATTGAAGTGATCCGGTATAGCTCGATGAGCATATCTGGCAGATCAACTTCGCCCATGTACTTATTATATTCCTGTGCATCAAATGGTCTCTCGATCTTCACATATTTGTGTTCCTTTGCATCCCACCAGCGACACTTATCGTGCGGTTCAGCACAATCAGGGTCAGGATGAGAAGGGGGTTCTCATGGTTTGGTCTTGTGTTTCTCTTTTCTTCCTTGGCTCCTGCCCTAGCTCCTACCCTGGCTTCAGCTCTGGCCTCCACTCTGGTAGTGCTCGGTCTTCCTCTTGGGGTACCACTAACCTTAGAGTTCAGTAAACCTTCTGCCACCTCGATCTTGAAATCGACAAATGGCATAAAGTTTTTCCTGCTCTCTTTGCTCTCATGCACCCTCCGGTACAACAGCCAGGTATTGACAATGCAAAGGTCTAGCAAATAATTGAATTTGATCGGGTATAGCTCGATGAGCATATCTGGCAGATCAACTCCGCCCATGTACTTATTATATTCCTGTACAGCAAATGGTCTCTCGATCTCCATATATTTCTGTTCCTTTGAATCCCACCAGCGACACTTATCGTGGGGTTCAACACAAGCAGGGACAGGATGAGAAGGGGGTCCGTCATTCTCAGTGTCTTGCCTAACTTCTAAGACATTGCATTTGCTGCCTCATCATCAGACATGGCCAATTCAGCTGGCCATCTGTAGTAGTCTTCGTCTTCATCAGAGAACTGAAGATCATGCTTTGATTCATCACCAGGGAAAATTGAGATACATATGGCATCACGAATACTTAGCTTCCTCCTAAATAGGGCTTTCTTCACCTTCAGCAACTAGTCAAGATTTGAAGCAGAGGGCTGCTGGCCTGTTGAAGCTGGGGAGGTGAAAGGGGTGGAGGTCGAAATGGGCAGATCTGCATTGAAAAAGTTGAATAAAAACATATAGTATATATATACCCTAATATATATATATATTATATATATTATATTAATATATATATATCTATTATGATATATATATAAATAAATACCTATATAATATATATCATATATATAACTAATATTACTATAATAATAATAATCATATAAACAATGTTAAATATTTGAATTAGGACTGATAAGTCCTGATGGGTCACCTGAGGAACACGTAATCATCCTACTTTAGCAGTAATACTATTTTTTTTCAAAAACTTACAAGAATAACTTTTTTATTTAGTCTACATAAAAATAGTCAAAAAAAGAGAAAAAATAAGTTGTGTAATAATTAGATAACACCAACAAACTAAAAATTGTGGAGCGAGTCTCTGACACCATCTTCGCACAACAGCTGTAACGACACTGATAAATTTTTTGGTCATTTTGATTGCCATTCTATCGATATAAATCGATACTTTTAGTATATTTTCTGGAAAAAAAATCATAAAAATCGATACATTTTAGCCAAAAATATCGATAAAAAAATATGGGTCACCAGTGACCCAGTCGGTAACTGAAAGGGTTAAAGCTGACTTAGGTTTTGACATTTGACCCAGAAATGGTATTTCACCATATCGTGAAAATACGTTAGGAAATAATTAATATTCCTCGCCCATCAACAATAAAACAAGTGCGTTCGTTTCACGGTAGAATTTCATTTTATCACCAAAATATACCCTGTTTTACAAATCTAACGCTGCCTTCGTATATTTATTTAATGGGAAAGAATAGCTCTAATAAAAAAATCGCGTGGTCGCCCGGTGCTGAGAAGTCATTTTTAGATTTAAAACAAGCCATTCGTCACGCCTCACGACTTAGGTTCCCTGCTATTGATGCGCTTCTCAAAGTTTACATTTATGCAAATAATAAAGCTTTTAATACAGTAATTATGTCGGACGATGAGGAAGGCACTCCATTTGCTTTTTATAGTGGGTCTTTTAATACAACAGAAAAACGATATTTGCCGGTAAATAAGCTTTTATTAAGGATTAAACAAAGGGATTAGGAAAATATGGAAAAAAGATTGAGGGAAAGAATGTATGAACCTGTGAAAACGGTACTCTATGCTGGTATATAAGAATAAATCATGCTATGAGTACAATTATAATGCTAGGGAAGGGTGAGGGAACAGCCATCTTGAGTACCTTTCAAGTGTATGATGTGAGTTTAATTTCGAAAATCAAAATGTGTGATTAAATATTTACTGCAAATAATATTGCCCAAGATGAGGATGCGGTAGGAAAAGGTGCAGGTCCAAATAGTGTAGGCTGTGACTCCGCCCACCTAGTCACTACAGCCAATGAGCGGTCAGCTGGAATACAGCTTCTGACGTAGGCGCTATTAACTTGGTAATGAATAGAAAGTGCACTGATAGACCTATCTGTTCGAGATGAAAACAGCGGTCGCGCTTAAAAAACTTTTGACTGCAAAATAATTAAAATTACAACGATTTGATAAAAATGCAAACTATAGTCTCACATTTTAGAACGGATTGACTTCAAAGAATTAGAAAAACCCACAGTCTATAATACTAGCGATTTGATGGCTAAGAAAGAGAAAAACGACTTTGAAGTTAATAAACAGAAATCTTTTATAACAAAAAGGAGATTAATTAATTGTCCTTTCTAGAAAGGATTCGCGAGTTTTGTGCCGAAAAATAGTGTGCAGAAAGTAATCAAGAATACCATAATAAAGGACTTTAGGGGTGATAGAACCCTCCTTTGTATAAAAAATGAATTGTGTTTCAGCACGTGCATAAAAAAATAAATACAGTTACCGCACGGCTCAGCATGTAGAAAAAGAAAACTGTACCAGGTATAAGTCCTATTACGGTTTCCTTAAAAGTAACCAAGAAGTTTGAAGCTGTTCATGTGGATATTCTTAGTTCCCTAAGTGCGAGAGGGATACTAATAGCCTAATATACGGTAAGAGACACGCTACGTTAGTAACTTGTTGCGGTGCCTCTCAAGAAATTTCGGGAGAAATATTGAATGCATTCATTTACGAGCTATTTCCATTCTGCGGATTTCTCGGTATTATTTTCGATTAGGTGCGAATTTCACTAGTCTTCTGTTCGAGGAAGTCTGCATGGCAGTGGGATGGTTCACCGACTACTTGTAGTGTCCAACTCTTAGGCAATGGCCTCATAAGGTTAACATAGAATTTGCTGCTTGGTTTTGAGGATGTATGATTCAAGAACATGGATTTAGCCCCTCCGAACTGCAAGCCTCTACCTATGGTTTGGTCACTCTGAGACTCGCGCGATAACAAAGAACGGTATCAGTCCCGCACAATTGATGTTTGCAGAATATATCATACCGAGTGGTTAGTTGATCCTGCTTTAGGAGATAAAGCACCTGTAGAATACTAATGCATATTTAAAAAAGCTAGCCGCCTTATAGGCAGCCGCTGGCCCACACACAATTCATTATAAATGCGATACCTCTTCATACGAAAAGGGTTGCAGGTGGCAAAATTTTTCGTAGTACGGCAGACACAGTTCAATGTCGGCAAATTTCTCAACAGTTTGTCTTTAAAGTTATAAAATTAATAACAAACTTATCGAAAAAAATGGAAGCCTCATTTAGAAAATTTTAAGAAACGCTCGCATATATTATAACTTAGTAGTTTTAGAAAGAGAAAATAACACCTAAAAAAAAATACTAAACCTTTTTCCCTCAGATGGTAAAAACGCCTAAATAAAGGTGTTACATGAAATGATTAAAAAAGGGTTGCCTCCCGTATGGGCGTTGTTATTTAGTGAAATTATTGTTTACTCTCTGACTTTAGTAGCCACTGTCTCTATCCTAAACTTTTTTATAAAAATTGTCAGAATGGGGTGTTACAGGCACTTGCAAGATAACCATTATGTACCGTAATC